>KV426457.1:0-35640 GCA_001632375.1 Exidia glandulosa HHB12029
GAGTTTGAAGCAGCCAACGCGCGCGAGATCGCACGGATCGAGGGTCTCTAGGACCCCGTGGTGATCGCCCCGTATACCCCGTCTAGGGCTCTCCCTTATATCTTCAGGTCGCTGTGCGGACTCTCTCTCTCTCTCTCTTTTGTGTGTCTTTCGCTACCTCCACGCCCACCGGCGATCTCCTTGTGTTCGGTACCGACTGACTCATCTCGCTCCTTTATTGTGATCCGTCCCTCATCTCTTGGACTCCGCCCGGTCGTATATAGATCGCATCTCGATACCCATGTACTCTAGATTCGATCTCCTGCCGTATACCACCATGTTGTGCGGACTCGGTCTCCTCGACCCACTCCCTCCTCTCTGAGCGTCCTCCCACCGAGGCATATATGTGGTGCCGTGACAAGCCAGGGCTTGTCCATTTGCGGTGGGTCCGTGCGTGAGTAGAGGGTCGAAAAGTACTGAGCCGTAGCAGCTTTAACGCTGTCAGGGTCGCAAACGAGTGTGTCTGTACCAGGCACGGAGATAGCGAGCGGGAGAGAAAGGTAACTGGTAGGAGTGACAAGCCGTTTCGAAGACCTTCCGCGGAGGGTAGCGAGAATAGTAGCTTTGTCGCGGTCAACAGCCTGCTGACGGGCCGTCGTAGAGAGAAGGCGATACAGCTTGCGGTACTTGTCCTTCCGCACTCGAGTGAGGGTGGCGGGAAGTGCGTCAGCGGAGCCTCCGGAGGCGAGCAAGCCAGCGAGCGCGTTGTTATGGTACGTCCGGGAGTCGTGTGATACACGAGCTGTCAGAGGGTGCTTTGCGAAGTAGATGGCCCCGGAGATGTGCTTGAGTTCTCGGTATGCTTGGCGGATATCTGGAGACGTTATCTTGTCCATGCGCGGACGCGAACGCGAATATCTCCCGAATACGCGGTTTCCGCACGTGGAAAGAACTTCACATATCTCGCGATACAGCTCCGTCCAGTGGTCGTCGTCAGTGATGTCGTTCCAGGTTTGAACAGTGCGCAGCGCCGGATATTCCTGTAGTGCGACGTCCACAGCGTCCGTGAACTCACCAAACAAGTGCTTCTCTGAGCTGCGAGGGAAACGGAGACGGGGAGGTGGGGAGAAAAGCTGTAGGTCTTGTGTATCCAGTGAGCCTCGAGTGCGTGAGGGTGGAGTGGGCACTATGCGGACAATAATGGCTCTGTGGTCAGTAACGGGAATGTAGTCAGTGCTGCGGACTGCGGTTTCAATATAACACTCTTCCACGCTGGCAGCGGAGACGGCAGCACGGTCAATTATTGAAGCACCCTTCGGCTGCGTCGGGTCCTTGGATGTGGAGGTCCAGTCCTGCAACACCGAACGGTCGTCGCGTTGAAGCCACAGGTCCAACCCGCCGACGTCTTGGAGGAATTTTCGGTACCGATTATGGCGATGATCTGTGGGGCGAGGAGAACGGGACTCCAAAGATGCGAGTGTAATGTTGAGATCTCCGATGACCGACCAGCCGTGCGGCGCATCGAGGCAGAGGCGTGTAACTGCGGTCCAGCATTCATCAGTGATACGACTCATAGCGTCCTCGCCGTCACCCGGTTTCCACGCGTAGTACGGCGCATAAAACCCAATGAGACGATGATGAAAGGCTCCGCCAGTCGCAGTCCGTAGAAGGAGGTCCAGTGCGACAACGCGTCCACGAAGGCATGGGGGGATAGTGCATCGCTGCGCCACCTGGATGGCATGTTTACGGACCCCTACAATAACACCCCACTTGGCGAGGTGTTGGTCAGAGCCAGTACAAGTCACCCCGTCCTCTTCGTACATGTCGTAGTCGGTCCCCATGTTGAGGTTGCGGTGGACTGGTGTATCCGATTTGGTCTCGGAAATCACAAAAACATGAGGCTGTCGGATATTGAGGACATTGCGGATGCTTGCTACCTTGTAGGCATCGCCTAGACCATTAGCATTGAGTGCATAAGCAGAGAGCGAAGCGGCCGGGAGAGAAAATCCTGGAATGCGGGCGGCGACAGGAGTAAGGAAAATAAGTTGTATAGGCCGTTCCGGCAGTGCCCGCTACCTTTTGCTTCCCAGAAGGACTGAGCTGGGATGCGATGCTGTTAAAAAAGCTGCTGGAACTGTACAGTGTTACTCGTGCCCGAGTTCAGCCTGAGGTCAAGCGGGGTCCATCATGCAAGTACCGATTCTCCCTTATACTTACACTCAACCAGAGCTGGTGGGAGAGCTGCGACTGAGGACAGCCTATGCCTCAGTGTGAGGTCTCTTGCGTCGTTACGAGCATCGAAGACCACACCACGACGCAGTGCACTCACAGTCCAACTGTGCATCTGTATCTTTTCGGGAGCTCTACCAAGTGACAATGTCATTCAAGGGAAGAATGCTTCTGTGGACAACAGCGGAGGTGCAGGCTCTGCGGAACACCCCTACTGCAAGACCTACGAGATTCGAGGCCTGCGCGCTGAGAGGACTTTAAGCGAAACTTCGCCTTCAACTGAATTTGGTGTATGGACTGATTTCTTCCCCAAACGAATGGTTCGCGCGCGACCGTCCGACAGGACAGACCAGCGGCTGAGAAAAGCTACACCGTGCCAGGGAACCGATCGCGAGAGACGAGGACGACGTCCGCAACAAGGCGCCGCACTGTCTAACCCGGGCTTCAAGCTCTGCAGTACACTCCTGAGGGAGCCGCAGGCCCGCTCAACCTCGCCTTCCAGCCCCCGTAGATCACCGTAGTCAGCGATCTGTTCACCATCGCACGACCAGCACACTCTGCGAGGAGCCGCAGCGACGAGGGACCGACTATGCAGTCCAAGATATAACGTATTGCGCCGCGAGCGCGGCCTCGAGTGCGACATCCAGTTAGGGCGCGAAGACGGACCCGTTGCCGCCAAGTCGTCCACAATCGCCCGAGCAGCACACTCTACGAGGACCGGCGTGGATGAGGATACTCTCGGATGTCTGCACGTGTGACCTATTAATGGGGAGCGCACGCATGGGGACGTCGGATGATGTGGGAGACGAATGCATGAACCCGTGTTCATCACGCGCAATGTGGACAGGTGACGAGAAGGAGGAAGAGAGGCAGTTTCGACGCGCGCGGAACTACGAGAATAGGCGTACTACGTAGTTGCTCGATGTCATAATCGGCTGCCGCAGAATCTGGGGAAGTCCAAGTTGATTCTGATTCGTGTTTCGACGTGCATCGAAAGGTGTTGGAGCACAAGAATCGATCACAGAATATGCCAAATCTGACTTCGTCGACGCTGAGCGCACTGTGTAAGCTTACCTGAGAGCCAGGGAACTCCCAGTCAAGATCCGCGCGCTGAACCCGTACTTGTCGAGGGTCTTTTGACGCTTTTGGCGTATGTATGCGGCGCGCCCGGTGGCATTAGCGACGAATTCCGAGAAGTAAATAACCAGTCCAGCCACCTATGCTCAGGCTGACCGAGACGCCAGCCTTCTTGGCGCGTGAGACGACGGGCTCGAACAGGTTCTCTGCGCCGCCGAAACTAACCTCGTATGTCGGCGTCGACTCGGCCACGAACCAGTCGATGTGAGTGAATTTGCCAAACAGGATGTCCTTTGGCTGGACAAGGTTGCGGGATATGACGGCCAGTAACCCGCGATGACGGGCTTGCCTGTGAACCGCTCTCCTGCGCTGGCAATGCCGGCGAAGGCAACAGCGACGCGTTCGGTACTGGCGGTGCTCGCGCGCGGCGCTTTGCGCCGCGCCGCTCGCACCGCAACACGCAAAAGTCGAGAGAGGTAGGGCAATGTGACTGAAGTGAGCGCAGACGGTGCGTAGATGGCGCACGACAGTCTTAGAGAGGGATGCGTAAGAGAGCGCATCGGCAAAATCACGGATCGTCACGAAAGAAAGAGGCAAGCAGCGGACGGCGAATTGCCATCTGAGGACGCGGCTCCGCGGAGGGCTCCGCGGATGGAAATGCCCATCAATCGAGGAGATCTATATCAGTTAGTTTTCTATTGCGGATTCGGCGTCGTGCTGCTAAGACCCACTACCAAGGTAGCGGGAATTAAGAGGATAACATAGAAGAGGAGTGTAGACATAGTAGAGTGACATGATGTGCGCTCCCTCAAGACATAGCTGCCCTCCCGCGACGCATGCATGCGGTCTTGGACGGAAACCCTCAGCCCTGAACAGCCGCGGTTATGAGCCGGGGAGGGCGTGGGAGGGAGCGCACATGGACGTACCTGCATGGGGATGTCTTCGGTCGGGACGGTACGTGCAAAGGCCTCAGGCGTTGGAGGGATGGGAGCGGCTGGAGGGTCGCGTCTCTCGTCGGTAAGGTTAGCGTCGGTGCTGCTTCGCTTCAGCCCGCTGCGACCCGGGCTCGGCAGCGGCGTGTCTTTCCATACGTTTAGGCATCCCGTCGTCGTCGCCCTCGTCTCGGTTCGCCGCTTCCGCTATGCCCTCGCCTTCACCATCGTCTTGGATCTCGCCACAGCAAGGCAACTCGCGTGCAAACTCGCTCCCAAGCTATGACCCTGTGTGCGTTTGTCATGTGCGGGCCGCTGGTGAATACGAAGTTGACGTCGTGGCTAACGCAGCGTCACGACTGCAACCGTCACTTCTGCCTACGGTGGCCTAAACCCTCATACAGATATCACCTCTTTCTCGCGGCACATTTTCGAGTACGTGGCGCATTTGGTCGCACACGCCAATCCGGATTCGGAGGTCATCGTCACCTATTTGTAACAAGACCAGGTTTTACGGAACCTTTTCTCGTTTTCTCGCTCATTCGGTTCCGTTCTGGAGTCATCTAGAAGAATGACTCATATGTAGATATTTAAGGAGGGCCTCTGCCTCTCTTGGTAATTCGACTTTTGGTTTCCCCTCGCAGTCCCCAGCGTGTGCTCGGTCCCCGATCCGCGTTCTAGCAGTCTGTTTGACTGTTTCTCACGTCTCTCACGCCCTCCGTCAGCCGCTCAGGGTTGAACCCGATCGATTATATTCATAAGTACTGACCGGTACCCTTACACTATTTGTTCATCGCCGCCCTCCTCGCCATGAAACCTGAGGTCCGATACCAACTCTGCAAGATACTCAACCTCGTGTATTGCGCAGCGTGCGCCAGTGCTGTTGCTGCTGCTTCACTCGTTCCTGTCGACCTGCGCACCTTGGCTCTGTTCGTCTGGCGCGAGGTTCTATTTGAAATTGGATATCTATCGCACATGGACTATACCCCACCGGCAAAAGCTGAACAGCGTGCGGATACTCATGAACATGTGTGTTGTCACTCGAATAAAGTGCGACGCGTTCGGCTGACGGTCGTTCTTCGCAGATCACTCGCCCCGCAGACGATGACAGCCACATCACACAGAATACGACAGATCCTGACATCGATCCTTCTGCCGCAATATCCGCAAGACCGCCGGTTAATGAAGTCGCGAGTATCCTTTGCTCTGTAAAGCAACTTGATACCATCTGACATACCTAGGGCCCGTCGACGTCCGATGGACCGAGGTTGCGCAGGCTTAATGTCAGTAAGATGCCATTCCGCTAGATTGTATTGACGAGCTTCTCTAGCTTTCGACGATGCCGGGCACTTCGAGATACAGGCCCTCCCTCCCCGCGGTTCCCGTTGAACCCAACGTCGTTGGGCACGGCAATGCCGTCAACCGGAATATCAGCGCTCTACATGCTGTACCGACATATCTCCGTGAGAACGAGCGAGGACTATTGCATTCTCAAGGTTCTGGCGCTCTGAATGTTGACGATCTGATCGAAAAGCTGGAGTTGCGCCTAATTCAGCACTCTGTGGTTCGTTGTCGTCCTCAATTCTTTGCTCGTCCGCGACCACGATACAATTTACTGCCTGCGCTGAAGTCTTTCGAAGCCTTGGCTAGTCAGTCTGTGCCCGCTGCGGTCGACACGATACTCCTGGGCGGCTGCTCGACTCCAATCCCTTCGTTACGCGAGGAGTTCAACCCTTTTTCTCAAGCTTTCGCGCAGACTAAAGGGGCGGGCGGCACACGTAAAGCGTATCTCTGGCGACAGCACTTGGCCCTTCGTGCACAGCAGAAGTACTTGCAGGAGCAGGCGAGCGAGGCGGCAACTACTATCGAAACTGGCCAAACTATCTCCGTCTAACTCGTGTTGTGATTGTTGCCGCAACATGCGACTGGCACTCGTCATCGCGCCCTCAGCCGAATCCACATTCGAAACCTAGCGCCGTACAGTGGGACTGTTCTGTTGCGACTTCGGCTGTTTCATTGTGTGCTTCTCAACTTCTCAGTCCTCTCGAGTCTTATGCCGCTCCGCTTGGGTTCGGAACGACTATCACGTCGTCCATCACACGACCTCGCTGCAATCCACCGTCTTCCTCTGCGTCGTCTCGTAGCGCCAAGTTGCGCTCCGCGGGGGAAGACGGAACCGGCGTCATCGCTTTCGAGCCTCACATGCACGCTGAACCTGGAATTCGATGCAGTCTGAACCCGACTCGGTGGGCTGTTCTTCTTCTGCGTCGTTTCGTAGCGCCATGTTGCGCTCCGTGAAGGAAGACGAAACCGAGTCTTGCACACGCGCCGAACCTGGAATTCTGGCCCCGACTCGATGGGTTGTTCTTCTCGCGTCTTGTAGCAGCTCTGACGACGGGATGCGTCCCAATACGAGTCGAAGCACGGTTTTAGCTTTCATCCACGAGCGCCGACTGTATACGTATAGGATCCGTCATAATACTATCTAGTTGCCATCCGCTCAGACGATCCCGAGCGCTCCCCCTGAGGCGGCGAAACTCCATCTTGATTTCGTGTACGCACCATCGTCGGTTTTCCCAACTACACTAGAGTCCAAAAATTATGGTCAGCGATGAGAGCAGATGATGAAAGCGAGGATAAGTAGGAGCGAGGAGAAGCGGGTCGGACAAGTTGCTTTGTTTATGAGCGGACGATCAGATGATACATGTACGATGCAAACTCCCCAATAGTAATGCTCCCCTTACCGGTTGGACAGGAGAGCATATCGGTTTGGGTCAATTACGATGCTACCGTAGGTTCATTCAGACGCGTGATGATTCCGAGTCTGATGAGGGTTCCGAACTGTTGGACTTCATCTCCGCGCATACAGATGTAAAGGCGGGTCGACGTCTAGAGACAAGTCGGACCAGGGAGCCTGAAGATTCTGGCCATGGTCCGAGACAGCCGGTGAGATCAATTGTGAGCATGATCGTGCGCCTGTAGAGGCAAGGAAGCGGACCGTACTTGGACGTGTGAGAAGCAGATGAGGAGAGCGGAACGTTGAGTCTGAAGGATGGGAGCTCACGGGATTCTTATAGTGCGATGAGCTGTAAAATCCGCTCCTGCGGCGCGACACATGGTTCCTTATCTGTACTCGTGCCGGTTCAACCGATACATCGCTGGGTTACTCCATCTTGACCATAACAGACGGTAGAGAAACCTGAGTTCTGTGTTAATGCTGAACGTCCTTGAAAAAGTCTCAATGTCCTGGGTTGTGAAGTACCGTCCCTGAAAGTAGCAGATGACGAGAGCGGCGTTGGTTTGTTGGCCATGGCAAGACGAGTGCCGGGTGGTTTGCGTTCTCCTTCGCGCGCTGTGTTCGACATCTTGTCAAAGTTTGAGACTGCGTGCCGGCCGTCCGCCGCTGCCACAGTTTGACCTGTCGTCAGATCCATGGAGCACTGGCACGTCCTCGCGCTAGCCCACAACTCTCGCTCGTCGCAACTATGATTCTCATGTGCGCCGGCCATAGATGAGCTCCTAGTCTCCTTTGCAAACTTTTGACGTAGGAAGATAATCGTTCCTAGTAAAAATGAGCTCTACTAGCTGTACAATGGGAAAGCAGATGATGAGAGCGGAAAGTCGGATGCTGGGGTGCGGTCGTGCGATCTTCATTTTATACATATACATATGTCACGGTGAACTCCCATAAGTCGGACCGGAGAGCATGTTGCCTGTGAACACACAATGGGAGTCGCATTGCATATAATGACCAATGTAATAGGTATGCGCTCGATTCAACCGGTGGTCTCAACGACCATTATACGTCTTTGTTAGAACTAATAGTTTGTGTGCGTTCGGAGACGCACCGCTATCCTGTAGTTACGATAGGTTCCGAAACTCTAGTTCGTTGATTCCGGCGCACGCTCCATTTCCCGCAAAGACACCGTCGACAAGCATTTTCCGTAAACCCTGCGCTCTAACAGTCTTGCCCAGTGGTGTAAAGACGAGGAGCTACAACCATCAGCGTTCAAGAAGCAGATTCTGAGAGCGGGATGAGGATCTCTAATCGAGAGGAGAGAAGTTCATGGGAATCTTATAGGATCCCAACTCTACATCTCCCAGTGGGCATCTGTAAATTCGGTCCTGCGGCGCGATAGGATGTTCTCAGGATCCCCATTCTATACTCGTGCCGGTTCGGCCGGTACATCAATCACTGGTACTGTCAATTCCCGAGGCTCTTCCATGGCTGTAGTGAGAGATAATGACACGTCTGTCGATACTAAATGTGTTTAGGGAGTGTCGAAGAACTTGAAATCCCGATGTGGTGTTCTGTAAGGCGCTGTCTCATGAAGGTAGCAGATGATGTGAGCGGGAAAGAGAACTGGAGAAAGCAAGTGATCTGCAGCTTGGCTTTATGAATGTTCTTCCTCTCCGAGCCGGCGGAACCGGTACAGTTAGCAGGAGTATATATCCCTCGACTGGTCACGCGACGAGATTCGTAGTACTGCTCTCATCATCTGCTAGAATCCGTCTTACAGATCATGCAACAGCAAACATCGCTCTCACCGGAATCTTTAACGCCGTACCCGTCCCCGTCGGAAGCGGGAAACAGGTTTGAAGGTGCTATGATATTGCTTTACAAGCAAAGCATTATAGAGGTACCCGCTTTCTTAGTAACACACTAGTGGAACGAAAGTATCTGGTGCGAGAAATTGCTACCCATCAATCTTGGATAGACGTATGAGACCATGGGCATTGTAGCTAAAGGCGTCGCAGTGAGGGTATGTTGTTCCGGCTTCGAGCTCCGCCCAGACGCCGTTCTTCTTACCTTTTCCTCCTACCATGTACATCGCCAACTGCACCTACAACCCCCGCGCCCTTGGTGCACCTATCAAGCGCTCGTTGCGTACTCTCTGACAGCCATATTGAGAAGACTATCGTGTTCCTGGTCAGCGTGTGTCGTTCTGCTCGCGCTGTGCGCGGCCGCGTGCGTCTATACTTGGACAACCGCTGCGCAGATTGTCTGAAGCCGTGCACGGTCCTCTGCAGCGTATCACATCGCCCGGTCGCTCTCTTATCCTTCGCGTTCCAGCGTTCCATGACGACGCAGCGCGACAGGGAACCTTGTTCCCTCCAAGAGCTTGTTGTCGGCCTGACCTCCTGCGCCCTTGTACGTTTCTTGGTTTGACTCGCCTACCGTTCTCTAACGACCGCCAAGATACAGACACGCCCGATTCGGCTCGTGGTCTACTCTGACGCACACACCAGACCAGCCATCGCTTACCGTGACGCCCGGACCATGATCCCTTCGCGACGCGACCAGTAAACTGTTCCTCGACGCAGAGCTCGTCCTCGTACACTTGGGCGACGATTCCTTCGCGCTTCCTCCCTCACGCGCACCACTCAAGACCTCGACTTGTCGTTGTCGGACCAGTGTTCAACGCAGCTTCGTCGTCACTCTCCGCTCCCACGGCGACGTACATCGTAGAAGCAGCCAGACGAGCACGAGCGCATCAAGACGACGTTGAACTGCGTGTGAAGTGCAGACTGTGCAGGGTAGAATGCCTCTGCTCGACGTCGCGAGCCCGACACCCGACGTCCACGCAGAGGCGGCGCGCCCCGCCTCGTCATCCATCGACACGCAAAGACCGGAGTAGGACTTCGAGGACCGATGCAACTCGTCAAGGAGTGCTGTTGACATTATCCGCTCGCACACGGCCGCTACTCGCCTACGAAAGGCACCCCACTTCAAATAACAGACAACGGGCACAAGACGCCGCGATTGGTTAGACGGCGAAGATGCCTTCTTTTCTCAGCGGTGGGCGAGACGTCCGACGAGGGCCGGGCGGTTTGCGTTGCCCTTCGCAGACCAGGCGGCCCTCTATGTGCGAACGTCTGTCAAAGTTCAGTCGCTTCCTCCTCCGGCGCGGCCGTTCAACGTGTACGCGTCCTCGGATCCGTGGTGGACATGCGTCCGCTCCTGCGACTGCGACAGCCTACAACGCCCGCTAGTTGCGCCTCTTCTGGATGGCAACGCAACTGGTTAGTCTTCCTTGTACAGTTCGTATTGTTCCTCTGATTTGCGTCCAATAGAGCTAAAAACGCCGCTTCCAGCGTCGACATTACGCATGATACAAGGACTCCGGTAGGCTTGGTGGACAAGGACGTCTTTTATTCGGCCCACCCGTTGTCTCGCTGTCAAGCTGGCCCTTTGTACGTCCCTTTCCTTATTACGAGCCGGGTCTCTTGTATCTAACGAATATTGAAGCTGAAGGTGCGCACCTGGACCTTCTACGTCTTGGGTCTGCCCACGCGCCGGCGCGGACGACCACCAAACTGCAAACCCGAGAGCGTGCGCGTAGGTCCTCGCCGACGAACACTACGGGCGCTCGAGAACGGAAGACAGTCGGCGCGCTCGCGCTCAAACGTCCAGAGGGCGGACATATCGCCGTCGTCGGAGATGAAGACACGCGGGTGTTCTGGACGAACGAGACTATGTTTCGAGATGGAGAAGCACTTTCCTACGACTGCGCGTTTCCCGTCTGCCGCGCAGGTGGTACTCGTACCCCGGCCAGGCATGCACGATGTCTGGCTTCGCGAAGTTTTGCCACGAGCAAGGAGGCGACACGTTTCGTCACGGCACGCGTCCGCGCTGCCTCCTTGTGCCGCGCGGCGTGCTGTTGAGGCAGGACGAGCAAGTAGCAGACAGCCCTACTTCCCGTGCAGCGCGCCGTCCCCCTTTCCTCCTCCTCCTGTCGCGTCGGCCTTGGGTTCTACACGCGATAATTAGGGCGATGGACATTTACGGGAGCGCAATCCGTCTAACCATGCTGCTTCGCTCTCTTCGGTGGCGCACACGACTTGCTTCAACACCCAGCCCCCGAGCAGTCGTCACGAATTACTTGCTCGTCCGACTCGGATGGCTCGTCTCCCACTTGGTCGCGAACGAACGTATGCGCGCTAGACTCGGATGTACGGCGTCCGTTGGCCCGCTCCGTCGTCCTCGCGCTCACGCTCGTTACACGTGTGGAGGGCGGCCCTCGGTCATCGCGCGCACACGGAGATACGCGCACCTGGACGAGTGAAGCAGGACGAGGCATCTGCGCCGGCGATAGCGATGGTCAAGCGATGGTGGTATGGGATGCCCTCCTCCCGTCTTTTCCGCGCGCAGTGCTGTCGTTGTCGCACCGCCTTGGACCCAAAGAGAACCCAGGCGCCGACTTGCCCCGCTCCATCGCTTCGGCGTTCTTTCAAAGGGAACCATCACATCCATCCATGTCGCCGCACCATCCTGGTCAAGACGACCAGCGACAATTGACCTCGCATTCCTCGACTTTACATGCGCGTCCTCACGCCGGAGCGCATCACGTATCATGCACGCACAGGGGGCTGGACGACTCGGAGAGCAGGGACTACATACTCTGCTCTACTCTGCAAACGGTCCTGGCGCAGGCTATGCTTGGCGCCGCAAGAGCGTATACGCTTTCGCCAGCATACGTTCGCGTCATCGATACCCTGCTCGTCCCTGGTGACGAATAATCCCGTCCAGCAGCGTCGTCACCCTTTGCTCCTATCCTTTCTCCCGCCCTTCCACATCGCGATGGCTCCATGGCTGGCGTCCGTACGCAGACTCGGCCTCGAGGACGGCTGGGCGGGGGGTGCAGGGCAGCGCATTATCTTCCAACCTGAGCGCATTATCTTCCAACCTGCTTCGCTCTCTGGACGTGGTTGGCTTCCCATCGCGCGACAGGCACCGAGCTGAGGAGGAGTCATTGATTGCTTGCTCGTCTGTACAGGATCGTCTGCAGATGGACGCGTCTTATCGCTGCACAGACGTTCGGCGATTTGCATGTATCCTTTGGAAGAGCACCATCACATCTATCCTGTCGCACCATCCGACCAGAGCCATTGAGTTCGCGCGCGCGTCATTGTCGGCGTGCTGTACGCGCACAAGGACACGGGGCACGGGGCACGGGACTTGAAGAAGCAGAGCAGCAACAACTCTGTTCTAAGCGCAGGCTGATTCAGGTCTACGTCAAGAGCGTATACATTTTTGCCTGCCTATGGCGTCCGGTACTCACTGCGTAAAACGAAGTCCTACAAGTTTACGGGCGATCATGTGTACTGTGATGAGAGGGTCTACATTGTGATATTGTACATAGCCTCCCGGTCTGACGTGCGCGCCCAAAAACTGTGATATCCGGAATCGCATTTGAGATGATCTACAGGATGTGCATGCGTCGCGCCTGGAGATCTGCCCCACGAGGTTAGATTTTCGGCTGTAGCAACGGTGCACGTGGCTATCAACACGCTCAACATCCTGTAGGCGAGGTACTCAACCTCGCGAACGAGGACTGTGCGATTGCTCGTGTTTCAAAGTCGGAAGGGTCGTACATCGGGCTCATGATTTGGAGCAGTCAATATGTTGACCTCGTACGCAGAGTTCTCGGCGGGAGCGCGTATGTCAGGTTCCGTGAGTAGCCGCGGATCGCGTAGAAAGCTGTTTTACGCAGTGACTGTACGACGCGGGAACGACGGTTATCATGCCTGGCTTACCGGCGTCCTCGTCGCGTCCGACCGGTCCTACTCGTCTTGTTTCTGCCGATTCCGTCTGGCCGCTCGAGTCTACTTCTCGCCTGTTGGGATACGCGCGACCTCGTCCAGCGCGCCATCATCCTTTCCTCCTTCCCCCTTCCCTCTCGCGATAACTTCATCGGCGGACATTTACGGCCTTGGCAGCGGGCGGAGAGCAGCGCATTCCCTTCCACTTCCAAGATGCTTCACTCCCGCCCTGACACACGCGCGCGCTCGACATGGTTGGCTTTCGGTGGCGCACAGGCACCCGGGGAGTCGTCATCAATTACTTGCTCGTCCGTTCCTACCGACTCGTCTACATGTGGACACGCGTGTCCGCTGTCCTACCTCAGCGCGCTGCCATGGACACGATCTTGGCCAAGCGCTGCGAAGAGTACAATGTCCGTGTGCTCACGTCTGGCGCGCACGGGCGTCCTGGCAACCCGCCTTGAAGGCCAGACCGGCCGCGAACATGGCCAGAGACAGGAATCCGCGTTCGGCGACGACATCTCGGACGATGTACCCTACCCGCGCTCTAGCTTCTCCTTCGACGTCGATAGGCTCAGTGGCGACGTGCTCCACTGAAGGGCGCGCATGTGTCAGGTCGCGGTCAACAACAGGCGGTGGCATGCGACGGAGCGATCTTCACTCCGGCTGCACTCATGCCTGCGTGTCCCGCTTAACCTATATCGCGCACGCCCACGCCTGTACAACATGCGCGTTGTCGCGTCGTCGTGTTCTGCGTCGCTTGCGCCGCGACCCTATACGATTGCCTCCCCTCGCATTCACGCCGCCTTCATTCAGCTTCGCTCGTCTGGACTGTTCAATCAGATTGTTTCGACACCATTACTCGATTCTCGCGTACGGCTAACGATACATCATCGCTCTGAAACTACGTATACACCTTCATTGGACGGAGAAACGCCGCTCGCTCATTAGCAGGGGAAGGGGAAGCACCATGACTGCGTGGAAAACGCTCGTCGTTAGCATCTTGATGGTGCTCTCCAGGATGTTGATCCCGTGCAGGACCAGCGTGGGACGCCAGCGATTGGGGCTCAAGTCGACGACGCGTCTGAGCAGGTCGTAGAGCTGCCAGTGCGAAATGGCCGTCCCCCGCGGTCCGGTTAGGTGCAGTTCCTGCAGCTCGGTGAATGGCATACGATGGCGAGAGGGCCAAGTTGGGAGGACCGCGCCGTTGTCCTCGACCGCGAGGGCAAGCTGCTTGATCTTTATGTCCGGCGCGGTCGTGAGCTCCTCGAAGAAGTGGTACTCGTGCTCGTACTCGATCTGGCGCCCGATGACGAGGAGCTCGATGTGGCCGAGGATACCAGTGTCTAGGATTTGCTCGAAATCCTTGGCGTGCGCGTTGTAGAACTGGAACGTTCTGCTGCTCGGCTCGACGGTGGTGAACGTGACGCTGTCGTCTTTCTCCAGGAGTACGGCGTCTATCTTCTCGCAGCTCTGGAGAAAGAGCGGCACGAGCTCCTGGGGCGGGTTGTAGACTGCGAGTCTCTTGAGGCGCGTGCATCCTGCGTCGTACAGAGCTGTTAACGCCGTCTGGCCCGTCTCACTCTGGTCTGTATACTCTGGCTCGTATACAAGCTCCATCGCGTTGAGACTGGACGGGCAGCGGTTGTTCGCGCCGAAGATGCTCGCGGCGGTGGAGAACTCGTCGAGGCCGATCGTGAGCAGAGCGGGAAAGTACTGCGCGCGATTCTGGATGTGCGTAAAGGCATGCATCTTATCGTCGGTATCCATCCACGCGGCCTGACCTGTGAAGTACTGCACGCGAGCGAGGGCGGGCTGAACGCCGTTGAGTTCGAGTCCTACGAGATGAAGGCGTTCCAGACGCGGCGCATGGCCGTCGAGGAGCTGATCAGGGAAGTTGATGTAGAAGAGGCCGGTGTCGACGCGCAAACGACGGAGGACGGGAGCGGATGTCGAGAGGAGGTCCGTAATGGGTACGACATTATTCAGCGCGGCGGGACCCCACTTCGTACGGTCGAAGGCGAGCGTCAAGCTCCGGATGCGCGACATGTAGGAGGCGAGGACGAAGCAAAGGACGTCGTAGTCGTTCTCGTCCTTGCATTCCATGGTGACCGAAATCTCCAACTCGCGTGAGAGGTTGAGGAGACGCGTGAGGTAGTCCACAGGTACGTTGTGGAGGATACTATAAAGCCGAGGGTTCCCTTGGATATGGGCGTCGAATGTCCTCGAGACAAGACGGTAGTGCCGAAGGTCCTGGGGAGGGATGTAAGAGAGCGTCTCGCTGACGAGTTCGGCAGGAAGCTCGGAAAGCACGGCCATGTTGACGCGAGAAGGTACGACGAGACATACCTCCAGCTAAGACTTATATTTGTGCGCAGAGTCGAGTGGTCTCGTTGTCTCCACCTGAGAGGGGCACGGCGCGACGAAACCGTCGTAGCCGGCGCCTGTTTCTTTGTGAACATGAAGGAACCACAAGTGGCTGGACCGCAGCTATTGCCGCGACCACTGCGTCCAAAGTCCGAAGTGGTTCCTTGTGTGCTTCATTCGTGATCACGTGCGTATCTTCTTCCCGGTATCTTGTCACGTATCTGACTTGACTCGTATGTTCGAAGGTATGCGATTGAGGCAGGATTGCGGGGTTTCAGTTCGGTTTGTTGGCATACGCGACGGTCCAAGCCGCACCGCCACCGCCCGCGTGACGGCTTTGGGAGAATGAACTTCAATTGTAGGACGCATATCAGGCCACATCATCCTCAGTAATCGGACATTGTCTTACTTGATTGCAGCTACCCAGAAATCTGCCCCGTACGAACCTGTACGTTCGTCATTCTCCCCTTCCGTCACAAACCCGGCCGTTCGTCGTGTCGGTACGCAAGCAGACGGAAGCCGCCCCAGTTATAATGCCTTCTCGCACCTCTCTGCGCGCATTTTAGCTTCTTGCGGGCCTGGCTTGAGGCTTGACGTACCGGCCGCCTCTTTTTGTCGTCGTCGTCGCGCTCCTGCACGCTTGCTTTCCGCGAGGCTTGCTCTTGTGCGTAGTGGATTCGCGAATTCTGGTCGTCAAGGTCGTGATCATTTCGAGTCATAACTAGGGCTCATCAAACATGGTGGGAAGTGTACAGTACAGGAGCTACTGCTACAGATCGAGAGGATACCGACTCAAATCCGGTCATCGTCCTCGCGCTCTTTCTGCCGTACGAGAGTGCGGAATAAGGCGCTATTGAGCATCCCAGCCCGAACGTCTTCGTATATTGAGACACCGCACAACCTCACGTCCAGGCGCAGAAAGGTTGTTGTACTGGGTGGGAGGGTTGGTATTCCGGATAATGCATGTAGTGTCTCGTCTTGTAGTCGTGGCATCACTGTATTACTCCGAAGCGGAGGCAGTCTTTGTAGGCCCGTCAGCTCCGAATCTACCTACCTACCTACCAGGCCGTCCCAGTCCTCGCGTCCTTCCCAGAGCTGTTCTATATCGAGTACGCAACCAAGACCTTTCACCGCGTTGAACGTGAGTACGACGTCCTCCGGTCCACTCAACAGAAGATGCTGCAGCGCTCTGAATTGCAGTCGTCCAGGGGACGCGGACTGGACGACTGCAGTCCGTGTCCGCTCCGTCCAGAGAGGGAATATCGTCGGTCCCGAGCATTTGCTAAGTCCAACAGGAAGCAGTACCGTGCGGAAGTTGCAATTCCGGGCAAGGCGATGGATGAAGGGTAACTCGAAATGATACAAAGCCTGAGCGCCGATGTCAAGACGGGTGGCAGAAGCCAAAGCCGTGCTGCCGGGGGCGACTATGGCTTCCAGGTCTGCGATCCAGGGCTTCAAAAACTCGAGTCGCATCCCGCGGTCGGTGACGAAGCGGATAACAGTGCCACGACGTTCGTCGTCGCTCGTCAGATGCACGCCAACGACTGTTACGGCTGCAAGTAGAAGCTGCATACGCCCTCCAGGTACTTCATTGAGTCGAAGTCGAGAGAGCTGATGCCATCCTCCGTTGTTCAGCGCCCTGAAGGTCTGTGCCGCGCTCTCGATGGTCTCCATGGGGTCGAACGTCAGCTCAAGACCACGGACGTTCGGCGGAAGAACGTTGCCCGGCCTGAATATATCTGAAGCACCCGGAAAATCGGAGAGTTTGAGAGTCCGCAGTGAGGGGAAGTGGGCAGCAATGTTCTGGATATGGGTAAAGATTTCCAATTGCTCCGCTGTCCCATAAGGTGCTGGCCACTCCCGGGCCGCATGCGTTGTCAGATGTTCGACCCTAGAAAATGCTGTCTGAGGGTAGGCGAAATCGATCCCAATGAAGTCGACGACGAGGAGGTTGGGCGCAACCCCGTTGAAGATTTGGACATTGAATGGGTGGATTAGGAACCCGAGTGTGAGCTCGAGACGCTCCAATCTGGGTGCTGGCTTCGATAAAATGGTGAGGAGATGACCAATCGACTCGATATCCGATCCGGCACATGCCCAATAGTTGACGGAGAAGTCGAGGGCGATAACACGGGACATCTGCGGACTGAGGGCGGCGCATGCCAGGGCTAGCTCTGCGGGAGTATTGCAACACAGTGTGACCGTAATCGACAAGTTCCTAGAGCGCCTGAGGACGTCGTTCAACCTATTCGGTTGCACGTTGCAGACCGAACGCGACAGAGCCGGCGAATCCTCGATTTCAACTCTCCAGAGCTTGCACACCGCGCGCTGCGTGCGATCGAGCTCGGCAGTGGAGAGCTGTGAGAACACAAGTGAGCGGATCTCTACTGGAAGTTGGTTGACGTGGGAACTCATGGTGACGACGAAGGCTGAGTGAGACGACGGTGATCGCTTCGATGCTGCATGCACTTATATCCCCCATCAGAATGTGGTTCACTTGTTTTTAAAGCGCCATTCTTTGTGCGCTTTGAGGAACCACAAGCGGCGTGGTCGGAGCTATCGCCGCGACCACCGGCACGGAACTCCATTCCGTGCAGTCATCACTCCCGCGTCCTTGCCTACGTAGCAATTACGGCCTGCGTGTTCTGCTATGCGAGTCATGCGCTTCCATAAGGCGTACGGATGCATCTCAGTTCCGAACCCGTAGTCAATCTGCTGTTCATGATGGTTCAAAGCTGTGGCCGTGTCTGTTACTAGTACTGCTCGTCTTTAATCTATAAGACGAATTCTACATACATCTTCCGTGGGTGATACAGAGTCTTTTTGCAGCCCGATTCTGCGTGTGGATCGCCTATGCTCTCACTCAAGGTGACTATCGCCGCTTAGGACGGTTGATGCCACTGGACAGTGACGGCAAGTACGTCCTTCCGCAGCTCTTCCTTTGCATGTGAGTTATTCCTTCTGCGCGCATCAATGCAGATCGTGAATACCATTTACTCACGCGCTCGGATCGACTGACAGAATGTAATCCTTATTGTGGATGATGCTGGTGAGAGGTCATTATGACGTAAAATTCGTTAGGCTACACGGAGAGAAGGAACGCCATGAAGGACAAGAGCAATGGAGAACAACCGAGCAGTCCTAATGACTTAATGAAACGTCGCGAAACCGGAGTGCCTGCGCATATCTATCATGCGCACCCGATCCGAGAGGCCAAAAGACACAAGGCCATCATCAGTGCTCGGGGTACGCACGAGGTGAAGATTCCACAGCGACAGCATGGAGAGCTCATGGCGATCGCCAATATCGATCGAGCTCTGGATAAACTCGGCGATAGTCCCACTGAGAATGCTGAGCGCGCTGCCGTCTGGGTCAGCGATGATGCGGAGCTCCTGCAGGTTTGGGAGGGCTAGCTTGGCGTCGTGACCGCCATACCAAGAGAAGCCTCTGTAGTCCCAACCATAGATGACGTCCTGGACGTAGCCATTCGCATCGAGAATCGGGACGCCGGGGAGAACGGAGTTGAGCACCCGCGTCTTCGGTGCAGCACGAACAAGCGCGGAGACAGCCTGAGTGATCACGCGTCCTGATGTGCTGTGAGAGAGGATAATTTCCTCTATCGAGTGCAAGAGACTATGCGTGGGGTCCGTGATGGACTCGAAATCTGCCACGGGAATCTGGCTGAACTCGTACACTCTGAAGTATGGCGACTGAGAGACGAACATAAGGGTGTCCCCGTCATATCGAACAACACGAATGTCGTCGGAGATGACCTCCAAAATACGGGAAACGAGACCAATCGGTGGGACGGCAATCTTGAGTTCCTGGAGCCGGAGGAAGCGCACGGCGTCGAGTGCGGCAAAGGCAGAGTGCGACTGCTCTTCGATACCGTAGGGGTCGTACGCGATGGTCAAGTGCGTCAGCGCCTGCATGGGCGCGACTAGAGTAGTGTGTAGCAGTCCCACGTGTACGAGCTCGAGGCGCTGAACGGAGCAAAACGAGGTCGGCAGGGCCTTGTCGTCAAGTAGCCAAGGATCAAGTGTAAGATTTGTAAGGTGCCGAAACACCGTGTGGTCATAGTTATCGAGACGCAGTAGCCCACGCAGGGAGAGCTCTCGTAGGTTTGGGGCAGAAGCCGAGAACAGCTGGCCGGGGATCTTGAAGGGCATGGAGTATGTGGCGAGATCGCCGTAGGGATTCGGCTTCCTGTCCCAAAGCTGCAACTGGTGATCTAGTCCGAAGCGCTGTAGAAACGGTGCCGGGGTGGCGAGCAAGTCGTAAAGAGCGGGAGCGTCTTCTGTAAAAATCCAATTGCTCAGGAGCGCGGCCGATTGCTCACGGCAGCTCCCGTGCTCAGGCTGCTCAGAGAGCGCTCAGGAGCGCCGAAGCACCAGAGCTGGGGAGCAGCTCAGGTGCTTTCCCGCTCACACATGCACACATATATGTGAGCTTGTTTATTGCGAGTAATGGAAGTAAGAAGGTGTGTGTTCAATGCAATACTGTATTTACAGTTCATCCTGATTTATCGGTAATATTATCGCTGGTTCCACGAGAGGGAACTTGGCTCGCAAGTGCTGCGACTACGTGCACGAAGTTGTTGCAAGCAGCGCGCCGCGTACGGTTGCGGGCGGTCGCCGGTCGGGCTGAGGGGACTTGGCAAGGGGGCTACAGCGGACAGCTCCGATATCACCGGGTGGGTAGGAGGGGGGTGGGGTCCAAGACCTTATCCGGATTTTTTCTCTTATAAGAATTTTTTGCAGAGGGGGGTGGAATGGCAATCGGTAACCCTCTTGGAGGCTCCTAAAGATGTTCACCCCACCAAAGAGATGTACAGTAGGTGGGACTAGTTAGAGATGAACTAGGGGTACTAGGCCGGCAGGAGGCAACGTTGTGAGCGGGAGATCCGGAAGCAAATGCTGTACCCAAAATGGCAAGTGCTTAGTAAGGTCCTTCCTCATAAGGTAATTGCTTATGTAAGGGGGTGGGTAGGGGGGTCACCTGGAGGACCTTATTCGGATTTTTGGCCCCGTGTTCAGAATTTTTTTTTTGTGGCCCCCTTGGGACTTGGACGAATTTCGGTCGCTCCCGTGCGGGCGGCTTTGGGCGGTTGATTTGGCCAACCAAACAAACGCGTCTTTTCCTCTCCCCATCCCCACACCTCAGACTCACCTTCGTCGCCCGACTCGCCTCGTCTCGCCTCGCCGTGCCTGCGTACGCGCGCGTCCCGTTCACCGCCGTGGGATGCAGCTCTGGCTGTAGTCCCATGGCTGCGAGCGTCGTTATGACGCTCGCCGAGACGAACGCGCGACGCATGCCGTCGAGCCAGACTTTCCGCGGCCGTCCCTGTGCTCTCCCTCGTAGTACTCGTCGGACGTTGAACACCACCCACCATTGCGTTCACCGGGGCCCTAGACAGTTTTTTCGCTCATCGTTTTTTAGGACATCAGCGCTCCTCGCTGCCTGTTAACCGGCCGCGGCAGTCTGTTATCTCTTGTGCGTATACCTGCTCCTGGATGATGGCGTTCGTCTGACCAATAGTTTGTCCTTGCAGGCGTTTCGCGTATCCCGTTTCTTTATGCGCATCGATAGGTGAGCACTGTTTGTGTCTACAGCCGGGCTCTTTTCACTCAACCCTTCTTCAGAATTTTCATGTTCAATTGGGTTCTCAATGGTGTGTGTGCAGGCGACGTCACTCGGCGGGTCTTTTTCGCCGTATGTAGGTTGTGTGCTTGGCCTCGTTGGTGCACTCCGGCCGTGCCTCGTTTGCATGTATATTAGTTTTAGTTAGGCCTCGTAATATCAGTTTTTTTCGTCTCTATTTGTGTCGTTCCGTGATTTGAAAGGAAAGGAAGGAAAAGTAAATTATTGAAACCCAGACCTATGTGCTTTGGACGCTCACTGAGCGTTGATAGTCAGCTCACAAGCGCTCCGTGAGCACAGATAGCTGCTCAGGAGCGCTCACGCAGCAAGAGGTGGCCAAGGGGCTTTGCCGGCTCCTGAGCAGCCTGAGCGCTCAGGAGCATCCCGGATTTTTACAGAAGTTCCTTGGCTGGAAAAGGGCACCGGACAACGATGTCCAAGACCAGCATATGATTCATATGTTCTCGCAGCACGTTGCACACCGGCAGGTAATCGTGCCGATTGTGGATCACGACGGATACCGACACTGGTACATCTCCACTGCGGGCCAGGAGAGGGCCGAGCATGAACGGAGGGAGCTCGGAGAAATGTAGGTGAGCCCAGAAAAGCGGATCGTTGAGGATGAGGTGGTTGAAAGCGCGGCTGATCTGTCGCAAAGCGTCGAGATTGCGGAGAGGGAGGTCCGCAAGTCTGACGATCTTGCGCACGAGCTCGGTCGGGATGTCGGTGATTCTGGCCATAACGGGTTCGGTCGAAGTCGAGAGGGCAGTCGAAGACGACGTAGCGCGTTATATAGGCGAATTGCGTGGTCAAGGTCGACCACGGCGGTGAAGCCCAAGCATTGCAACAACGAAGACCACGGCGAGCAGTGGACGACTGGATTCCCAAACGCTCGGACTCCCTGACGACTTCATGCTCGCAAACCACTTCGCTATCGGTGTGCAAAAACCGAGTGGTAGTAGTCAGTCGATATCCGGAACAATGAGGTCTGCGCAGACCGTCGCACGGTCCTGCGTCTAGGTGGTCGTCACCGGTCCAAGCGCCACTCGAGTTACCTGCGTCGGCCTCAAACATAGTCTACGTCAACATCAGACTCATGATGCGCATAGATAGACAAACTACTACGTACTACAAGCCACACCTACGCTGCGCTCCGGCACCAGAGTCCAATGCTAACCAGTCGTAGACGATCAGTACAGCCCGTATTTGTGAGTTGTAAGTGCGCATTTGTGCTCTGGGAGAACAGTACAGTACAGGCAAGGACAGCGAACGTTACGGTAGAAGGCTGGTACAGTACGGTACAGACCGTAGGTAGCGAGACAGAGGTCCAAGTGCAGACGTAGGTAGCGAGACAGAGGTCCAGGTGCAGAAAGGGACCGTGCTTATTTTGGTTAGTATGCGGCTCAGACCGAGGAGGCACATTTATAACTATACGACTCTATTATGAGCGTGTAGTGGTTCAGGACAACAAGTCGAATGTTCACCAGCACGCACTCTCCCACAGCCGCGTCCTCGTTCCCACGTCCATCCAATCCATCTCAACAGCCGCGTCCCCTCCATCTCCATCTCCGTCCTCATCGCCATCTCCGTCCTCATCATCCCCCACCTCGCTCCACCACTCCGGGCGTCCCCAAACGCACTCCAGCACTTCCGGCGACGACGACGAGCAAGACATATGTACCTCGCGCAAATTCGGAAGTGACGCAAGTACCGAGCGCGCGTACGGATAATGCCATTCGTGTGCCCGTCGTTCGGCTTTGGATTCTTTGCTTCGCGCAAGGCCCGGGAGCGCGTGCGAGGCGCAGAGTGATTTGCTCGCTGATTTGAGTACGATGGAGTGTATAGGCGGGATGACGATGAGTGAGAGAACGCGAAGAGAGGCGAGTCGGGCTAGGGAAGACGCTGGGAGGCCGAGATGGACTGTCGAACTGGACAGGGCAATTGGTCAAGAGGGGAAGGATGCCGCGCCGTCGTCGTCTTCGTCGGACGAAGACGGAGGCGTTTGGCGCAGCTCAAAGATATGTAACGATGGAGGCAGAGAAGCGAGTAATCGTCGTTCGACTGCCTGGTTGGGATACGTCGTCCCGACGTTGTGGGAAGAGGACGGAGGGCCCCACTCTGCGACCGCGATTCTGAGATCGCGCAAGGAGTCGAGGCCCGAAATGCAATTGGCGAAACTCGAGATCTGAGCGGCAGAGAGTCCATCGGGCGGAAGTAGATGCAGTACGGTAAGGTCGGAAGGGAGTGCGGGAGTCGTGGAAAATAGTACCGCTGCACTGCGAAGGCGGAGATGCGTCAGGGAGTCGAGGATCGGCGGGGCGGCGTCTAATGAGCCATACGTCAAGCAGCGCAGACCGGGTGTACCAACGCGGATGACAAGGTCTCGCAACGCTGGTAGAGGGAGAACGATGTCCCACTTTACGTCCCTCAGCGCCGCCAACGGTCGAGGAAGAATCGTCTCGCCATCCTCTTCTCGTGCATGTTCGGAGAGCGAGAGCCAATTTCCTCGTGGATCGCGCATGACAAGACGTTCCAGACTCTCTGAAGCGTCGGAAAGAAGCCGCTGCACGGACGACAAGAAGAAAGACGTGAAACCTGGGAGAACCGCGTCCCCAGTCATTGTACTCGTGTCGTTGCTAGGCCTGAATATCGTCAGGCGGCGTAAGCTAGATAGCTGTGTGAACGGTAGACCCGCGATGACTGGTTTCTCCGTCGGGGACGAAGACGAGAGGTGTCGGAGGGCGAGTGATTGGACGCCAGACAACTCTTCCAGCTTGGCGAGGGGATATTGTGACGAGAGTGCAAGGATAGACAGGAGTACGAAGAGTCGTTCGAGAGCGGGGATGCTGACGACGAGATGTCGAATCATTGCCCGCCGCTGTGCACTTGCGCGCGCGAGGACACGAACGTCGTCTTTGTTGATGACGGCAAAGGTGCTGGCAAGTATCGGCCACGCGACGCTGCGCCAGACGCGACACACCCGCGTACAACATTCCAAAGACCAACTGTGCGCACAGCGACTCTTCGGATCCGCCATGTTGTCCATTCTGTATCGTACCGCGTCCGCCCGCGTTGGGTCGCCAACGAGGTAGCTGAATATGGACTCCAGAATTTCGTATGGTAGATCGTTGAATGTCGTGCGCTTCTTTGGTCTCGGAATGGGAGTGAACGAGTGTACGACTGACGCCGGAACGGCGCGGGCAGAGAGGCGTGCTTCGCGCCATGGATGCTCGCTTGCGTTGGTTCTGCGTGACACAGCGGAGGTTGGGGATGACTAGAAGCGCGGGGTGTCAGCATCATGACGATATGTGCTCTGACCATCTGTACAGACCGGAGCGCTGGTGTTGAAGCTCGTCATGCTTGCAGTGGGCAATTTCAAGTGCGGCTTCGTGGTGGATATCAGCTACTGCTGCAAAACCTCAGAGCAGCGTCAAATTCACACCTTCAAAGGTTGATGACGCGCGGCAGAAGATGTCGTTGTGGTTGCGGGTGAAGACTGTGCGTTGCCATGGTCAGCCACCCGTCACGCGTCGAACAGCGGTCCAGCCGCACCGGTATAGACGCCGTGTTGAAGCTCGTCGTGCTCGCGACAGGCTGCGACGCGGTCAGAGCTAAGCACAATGAAACTATGCCAAGTCCAGGCACCTTTGGACGCGTCGGCGAGGCACGCTCCTCGATCGCGTCCTATCCGAACCGTTAGCGCCGCGATATCCGAGGCCACGTGGATCGCAAGTCATACATTTCGCCTATCGCGCGTTGGCGAAGAAAGACTGAGCGCGCTCAGCTTGCGACGCAGGCCCTGGAACGAGAGCGAGAGACTGGGCATGACGGGGAGAGGACAAGGGGAATCGTCGGATCGGCAACGTCATCCGGTGCTTCGGCAGGATTTCCGGCTTCTTCGTCGCGTGGCAGGACCGCGCGCTTGGCGTGCAAAATGCTCATTGACGTGACGAATGCGGGGAGCTATATCTGCAAATTTGGTTTGAAGGAGGGTCCGCAGAAGTCAAAACTGATGCATAAAGGGGGATTGAGAAAGAGCAGACCTGAAACTCCATGCCGATGGTTCGACAAAGTGACGACACTACGTCGAAAGGTTGGTGCGAGGGGATGGGGTGTCCTGTTTGTAGATGCTCTGGCGAGTGCAGAGCATAACGACGAAACCGCAGACGGCGATCTACTTTGTGCTCAAAGAGCGCGAACAGGTGGACATGATGCCGAAGGGGCGTAGGCAGGCAGAGCGTGTAGACCAGGAAACGTCACGGTTGACTATTCGTCTGAATACGGTAGCACGTGCGCTGAAGTCGCGTCATACGATGCATCGCACTCGTGTCGAGGACCGACGGAACACTACGGGCAAGGTGACTGGTCACAGCCAGGTGTATGGCGTCACAATGGGCACAAATTAGTCGCCAGATACAAAGTCCAACATGGAGGGAAGGACCCACAGCGCAGCGATATGTGTAACTCATAATTGGTCACCAAAGTTGTAGAACCTGCCATGGGCATTCACCGTGTGCTAGCCAGCGCGTAGCCTCTGTGCTCAATGGAAGACAATACTTGAGTCAGCGCCCAAGCGGTCGAGCGGAATGAGCGAGCACCAGAGAGGGGGAAATACAAGAAAGACCGAACCAGCGGAGCTCCAACTGGGACAACGGCGTCAAACTGTTTGTTTTAAAGGAGATCTCAGAACTGTCTCATTCGAGGTTTTTTAGTACTTCTAGCTCACGGCCTGCTTGGCTTCAGCGAATTTGACGTGGTTTAAGGAGCCTGAGGCCAGGCGCTAGTACAGTATGACTACGACGGCACTTGTACATCTCGACGTGAGCAGCCTCCATCCGGTGTCAGGAGTACAGACTCTCTGTACTCCTGAACACTGACAAAAAGCTAACAAATACAATTAAGAGTATCACGCTCCAGACGTATGCAAGCTGCGACGGACGTACACAGCAAACCCCGGAGTTGAAAGCTTGGACCTTCAAGACTGAAACACTTGCAACCCGGCCCTTCCAACGCCGCCGACGTTTGTGCTCCGCAAACTACTGACAGCTTTGAGCGTCCAAATGCAGACGGGCACATGCACGGTACCCATGAGTAGGCACTTCGGCCTTTGGTCGCAGTGGTTGCGGTAATAGCGGCGGTCCAGATACCGAGTGGTTCCTTCATGCGCACAAAGAAAGACAGGCGCCGGCTATGACTGCGTCGTTGCCTGGCACGCTTCGGCCACTACAAACAATAAGACCACCTGAATCTTCGGACGTGTATAAATATTTTTCAGCCGGAGCTCTGTTCAGTCGCCCTTCGTGATACCATGGCTGTGTTCTCCGATTTTCCCACTGAGCTTGTCGGCAGCACGCTCGCGTACTTTCCTCCCCAGGATCTCTGGCAGTACAGGCTCGTGTCGAGAGTCTTCGATGCCGAGATTCAGACGAACCCGCGGCTGTACACTGACATCGACAACGTCCCAGTCAATCAGCTCGGGCGTTTTCTCAACCTGTCGCTGGCGCTGGTGGTCTCGGTCAACATGTACTGCACCGAAGAGGAGGAGTACGAGATTCTCTGCACGACTCTCGCACTCCACATGTCTCGCATCTCAAAGCTCGTCATCTCTTTTGATCGCGATGGATGGAGTGCCGAGGCATTCAGCAACGCCGCACCACTGGTTGATCTTCTCTCGATGCGCGCTCCCGTTCTTCGCCACCTGCAGATCAACACTGGGCTCTACTACATGGAGTTCCACGGCAGGCTTCTCGATGATTACGCTCCGCATCTGAGACGCGTGCAGCTGGACGGACTCGAGCTTCCCACGCCCCACCCGGCTCTTGTGCACGTGGAGCACTTCACCGGTCAGGCAGAATGGCCCACTACTCTGGGAGAGACGCACGCTTTCACCCACATCGAGAACCTGGCGACATACTTCCCGTCGTTACTCAAACTGGAGTTGTACGATTTCGTGAGCGCGGCGAGCATCTTTGGCGAGGAGTGGCAGCCCTGTCCGCCTCGTCTTGAGACTCTTCACATAGAGTACCTCGAGGACGACAACTTCCCGAATGTGAACAGCACTGAAACGGGCGACTCAGCAATTGGACCGCTGCTCGATTCGGGCTGCACGCGCGTGAAGGAGCTCACCATCATGCGCCCACCCGATGACCTGATTTCGCTGCTACTCCTCGGCGCAGAAGAGATCGATTCTGTCATCCTCGACAAACCGAACTGCGTGACATTCAAGACAATCAAGAAGCGGGTGTTCAACTTCTACGATGCGAGCGACCTCGAGGATACTGTCGCGACATTCATCCTACGCCCGATGCGATGCCTCGTCGTCGGTCGTCAGATCAGCCGAGAATGCGAGTATTTCTTCCTTGAGCGGCTCGCCCAAATGCCACACATAGATACGGTCACGATTTTGATGGAGAATGGTGGGCGGATCCTCCCGAAATGGGCGCCAGTTCGTCATAGGCTCCGCATGCGCTTTACTGCGCTGAGCGAGCTCCATATCACCGGAGAGCGCGGGACGAAGCTCCACTACGCGACACTATGGGATCTTCTCACTCGCGTCATCGACTTGAGCGCGAACAGCCAGTTGCCGACGCTGGTGTTGCACGGTGTTGAGATTCCGGCCAATGACTTATCCCTGCTGAAGAGATCACAGCTTGCCAAGTTCGAGAACATTATCGAGATTGGCGCTCCATTGTATGAAGACTGAGACAGAAGGATTCGAGCATAGTATAGTTGTAGCTTTTAGTCTTCTTAAGCACCAAAACGTCGTGCTAATACAATCGGTATGAAAAGCAGATTGCGCACGGAACACCGCAAAGGCAAGTGAGAGGATATCCTTCTCTCAGGACAACCACGAGGCACGAACAGCAAGCATGACTATGCGACTGTCGCTGTCATCGCCGGTAGTCCAGCGATCGTTCGGAACGTTGGGAAACTTGCCTTCGGAGCGTTATTTGGCAGTATTCCCAGTCTCCTCATCGTAATCAGCCATACGAAGAAGTGTGGGACCAGTCGGACGGAGATACAGCGAGTATATAGGTCTCGACAGATTACAAGTATCATGGGGAAAAGGTAGAGTCCAGATCATGCCGCGTGTTCGGGCGTTTCTCTTTGGGAGGTTTCAAACGTAAGTTACGTAACCACAAGCCTAGCCGAAACGTAGACGTGCGCGCCTCCCCTCCAGCCAGAGGCGCACGTCTATGAGTGCATACACTGCTCCCTGTCCCTCCTGGAGTGGAGCAACCAAAAACGTATGTCATCTACTCCTCGGTCTGCAGTGCCGATAACGCGACGTCCGATATGCGGCTTAGAGCCGCCCAAGCTAGTTCTTCCCCGTTTGCGTCGGGGGAATAAGCGGAAAAGGTCGAAGCCACGGAGGTCATCGGGCGGCGTACGGTCCGAGGGATATCTGGTACGTCCAACCCGTCGAGCTCAAGCCACACGTCTTGATCTGGACTCAGAACGTCCATGAACGCTTCGCACGCGACGGAGTTCCACGAGTAAACGTAGATCTCGGGCGTCGGCGTTCTCGTCAGACGCAGTACACGAAGAGCCGGGGCGACGAGGCGGAGCTCAGGAAGCACTCCCTCGGAGGCGGAACCACTGGCGAAGTCGAGCGCGAGCACGAGCTCAAGGTAGATGAGCCTCGGCAAAACAACGTTCGATGCCCACCGTAATTCGTTTACATTTCGAAGCACCAAAGCCTGAAGCTGGCTTGTAATGGATGGTGTAAAGATCGAAGTGGGCATGGAAGGCGGTTTAAACTTCGTAATGCGGCCAAATAGGTGCGGACCATCCGCGAGAGCACAAAAGTCGTCCCAAAGAGCCAAATGTTTGACAGAGGAAATGGGAGCGAGCAAGGCTTCAAGCGGCACCTCTCCTTCGGCGTTGTAAAGCACGACACGGTTGCACTGTCGGTGAGGAAAGGCGATGAGAAGTCTGGATGAGCCGTTTCCCGAAAGCCGCAGGTCACGCAGTCGTGTGAGAGGAGGTAATACGAGCGATGAAACGGGGGATGTCATTTCATCTACACCTAAGTGCAGACCGAGGTGCAGAATCTCCAAGTCGGGCATGGCGGCGAGGGTATGTTCGCAGAGGATTCGCCACATGTCATCCTCGCGTACCGGGGTTAAGTCCAGTTCGCGCACTGAAGCGAAAGCAGGGATCGGCGCGCGCGGGAAGATGACGTCCGAGCAATGCAGATAAGACAGACGAGGAGCTGAATTCTGAAACATATCGGTCCGGAGTTGAATTACGTTGTTGGCATCGCGCTGTCCAGATCCAAGAAAAACGATCTTAAGACGTTCAAGAAGTGGTGCAGGTGCGTCGAAGGTATCGAGGAGGAATTTGAACGATTTGAATGGATGAACGTAGAGGCCGAGCGACCTCATAGACGGAAGGGCGAGTTTCAATGCAGCGCCAGTACGTCTACGTTGGGCAACCCTCTTTGATTTGAGCTCAAGCACCAGGTCTATCGGGCACGACGCCGAGTGCTGCAGTGCGACCGGTAAACGCGGAGAGGATTGTCCGAAGCATGTCATATCCGCCCATACGAAAGGGTGTGCGAGCGCGACACGCCTCCAGTGACGGCAGACGTACGAGGCCGTGAATCGATCATCCATCCGCAGATGCGTAAATATTTCGGCTATAAGCTCTGGAGGGAGCTTCTGCATCGGGTCTGTGCGCGCGTTTGCCGCATGAAAGATTGGCGCGAGATCACAAGCGACGAGCTCGAGGATACGACGGCGCGCGTCTACAAGGGTTTCGATAGTGCTGCGCACGAGTCAGTGTCTAGCTGGGCCTAGCATAGGCCGTTGACGCACCAGTTGCTAAGATCGAAGTCGTCGACGCCATGGTGCGTTGTAAATTGGCGGAATAGTTGTAAAACTGTGTCGCTCAAGGTCGCACGTAAGGGGTCGATGGACGACATGGGTGTACGAGTACAAGCTGCGGACATTGCCGTCCGCATTCTAATGAAGAGTCTCATTCCACGACAGTTCGACAGGACTTGACACTTCCATGACCCTGGAACTAACAGCCGATTGAGTTCGTCGGGGCCTCGGCGATTCAACTTTCTCTGCCCCGTACGCATACTTATCTCAGACCACAGATCGCGGACAGCTCTCTGCGTATATTCCATCGTCGTCTCTGGTACAGTCGTTTGCATAATAAAATGCACCTCGACGTTTTCACTCCACACGGACAGGTCCCGGGCGCTTCGCCCGAACACGTCGAAATTTCTGTGGACTGCAAAGGGAAACACGGGGAACGAGTGATCTTTCAGTCTTCTGTGGTTTAGGGCATCGTCTCAGGTGGTCAGAGTGGACGGAAACACTCTTTGAGGTCGGAGGAAGAGTCTCGGCAGCAAAATCGCACGTCAGCACAGGCGCGAATGACAGTTGTCAGACGAGATTATACCATTTCGGGGTTGGCGAGGGTGGAGCGTCGGGACCTGTGTCCGTGGCGCTAAAATGCAGAGGTGTACTTTGATATGCAAAGCACTGTATGTAGTCCCGCTCAACAGAGCAGGCATAAACTCAGGTCTCAACCGTCGCAAGTTCAGGAGCAACGCTACGACCCACACTAAATGGCTATTTGCGCATCGCCAGCGTCAATCCTACAACCACATTGCAATGCTTACTGACACCATGGATGTAGAGGTAAAATACACGACCATGAGCGCGTACGAGAGGGCGATGACAAGCAGATCGGGCGGCGGCAAACTCATGGTAGTTTGAACGTCAGCGCTGCCACCGCGATGACGCGCACACCCTCAAGGATACTTAGTTTCGCGCGTTGAGCGGGGATGCCAGCATCCCCATGAGGAACCCGAGGGTTCACCGAGAAACAGGGTATAGAATTATCGGATGTAGACACCCCTCCCACGCTGGTGATTAACTGATCAACTACACCGGAACATCGTTCGACGCAAGTCCCTGGATTGACTACGAGAGTCCCGGCGCAAGTTGTTTCAAGAATCGACACCTTGATCAGTTTTCCAGCCAGATCACGTAAGAACTTGGGGGCCTTTCCCTCCGACCCGAGGGGCTCCGGAACGACTGTTATCCGTTCTCTAGCAGTTGGGCGTCGCTCGCGCAACACGCGTGGCGGAGCCAATGGGAAGGGAGGGTCCCCGCCGCCTCCCGCCGCCGAGCGAGACGACGCGCGGCGCAGGACGGGGCCTCAGTGCGGCTGGCAGTGCCCCAGCAACGCCTGACGCGTGCGCTGGGCTGGTGCCAGCGGCGGGGACCTCCGAGCGTGGGGCGAATCGGGCTCAGACCACCCAGCGGCCCAAACGCAACGTCGAGCCCGAGCCGACCCTCCCAACAACAGGCCGCACCCGAACGAACACGTCCGGGCATCCGTACAACGCGTTGCTCACGCACCCGCATGTCCATATAACACGTCGCTTCCGCGCCCGTGTGTCCATACAACATGTCGCTCATGCGCACATGTGTCCATACAACGCACTGCTCTCGCATCTGCGTGTCCATACTCACGCGCCCACGTGTCCTGAAGGCCGCTTTCGCGTGCACCCATCTGTGTACCGCACACGGCTACACCTTGATCGAAGAAAAAGGTCGCAGCCCGCAACGGCGGGACGAGACGACAACGCAGCGCGACACCGACGCGTGAGGCAACCCGCGGAACGGGACCGGATACGGGACGCGACGCGTGCTTGCTCCCGCTGCGCCTTGCTATACCTAGCTTTATGCGAGGCACGAGCATAAAGCTCACACAACTTTCGACAGACCCTTTTTATGACTCACTTTGAGAAATTCGGCCCTATCGGCGTCGAACGCCGAGCGCTTATAATCTAGTGGCGGGGCTCGGCCAGGGGGCCGGCCCGATAGCGGTCGCTGGAATAGGCAGGTACATTAGGGCGTGAGAAGATGGACTGTCAAAGCACCGCCCCCTTCGTAGCGCCCGACCGGCCAAGTTGCGCGAGACGAGTATAAATGTTGAATTAGCTATGCTATGCTCCATTCTGGTTTCTGGTTTCTCTGTTCCCTCCCATCTGAGATAGGTTACTCAGAGCTATGAGGACACGGACGACAGTGTCCATATCAATTGAGGTGTGCGGTTGGATGTTTTGGACAATGTACGATCCAACGACGCAGTCACACTCCCTCAAATGCGTTCTGCGGTCCATGCGACAATGCTGACCACCCGGGACGAATACAGAATGTCTAGCTGAACATCGGAAGGAAAAAGCGCCGCGCTGTGCTGCTTAACGGGTGCGCGCAATTACAGATCCTACTACATCGCAGCCAAGGAAACAGAAATGCCGAATGTGTGTATTGCATTTTGCTATTCATGTACATAAATTATGTCTTCTGTAGTACGGAAAAGCGTGGCCGAAGCTTCGGCCGGTCAGGCGCTACGAAGGGGGCGGTGCTTTGACAGTCCATCTTCTCACGCCCTAATGTACCTGCCTATTCCAGCGACCGCTATCGGGCCGGCCCCCTGGGCTCGGCACTTCCTCTTCTTCTCTTTCCGTTCCCGTCCATCTTGCAACTGCAAACACGATACAAACCCGCAGACCCACGCTTCCCCCACAGATTCAGGTCGTCAGAGCGAAGCGTCTAGTTCCAGTCAGCGTTGTGCGCAGCGTAAGGGCGGTCTCGACCCTCGCGCCAAGTCCGAGTCCTGGCGGCGTTTGGGCGTGCTCGTCGCGGTTCACGTCGACGTTACTCGACTGACTATCCGCCACGTACCGCCGTTCCGCAACTCCTACTGGACCTAGCGTTGCCTACTGTATGACTATGACGAGTTCTGACGTACTTGCTTGCCCGTCGCTCCCGTGCGACCTTTTCCCATCCACTCTTCCCGCCACCCTCGCCACTCAACCACTGGGATTGCTCAACTCGTCCCGCTGCTCCGTTAGGCTTCGACTTCTCTGCACGGCTCGGCGTCCCTGCTTCGGGACCTGCACATAACGGCACAGCAATCCGCTCGCCGCCACCCTTTGCTCGGGCCGTAGACACTGGACGCGAACGACGGAGACCGACGATGCTCCACAGTTGCAGCGTCGGCGAGCGGACGGTGTGGCGGGGTGTGGGGTCACGAGACCGGGCTCGACTGACTTGGCTCCACCTTGCATTTGCACCGGCATGCTCGAGCTCGTGGCCAGTCGACAATGGATGCACCGTCGACGTCGCTCATACGCCGGTACCGGCTTCTTTGCGAATGTTTCTCTTCTCCAGTCGATAATCAATGGTCGCGAACCGGCGCGCCCGCTGTACGCAAATCATCGAATGCACCGTCGACGTCGCTCATACGCCGATTACAGTATCCTTGTTTCTTTTCTCCAATCGTGATGGTCTGGAACGGGCGCGCCCGCTGTACGCAAATCATCGTCTTCTCCCCGGTTCCCCGCTCTGTTCAGTTGGGCTTGTTCTCCTACACTTCTACTTATCGGATCGCTGGAACGTTACACTGGAACTTCGAACGGTCTAGGGGCAGGTTTACGGCACCGATAGGCGTCCTCGGGCAGCCGTCTTCTTTCCGTTTGTGTTCCGCCACAGTGACAGAGCTTTTGAGTATGTATGCAGTAAGCAAACAAAAGTCCCTGTCCCTGTGCCGAGTCTTATAGATGTGCTGGCACCCTCGACGTCGAGGTGCTGGCGACTCTGTGGTTCCTGTATCGTCGAGTTCAGAGCTGTACAGTCTGATTGCGATCAAGATTCAACAGACGGTGCTTTGATCGGACCTGCACCTGCAGAAGCGCATTGGATTCCTAGATCTAGGACTCGCTGATCGACTGATTGAGATAAGATGAAGAGCGCAAACTCCCGGGCGCGCGGACGGGCAATCCGCAGGTCAATGAGGTGGCACGATTGAGTGGAAAGACGCCGCGAAGCACTTGGCAGCTTGACACGGGCGCCGGCGAGAGTCGGGAACACACGGTGCGCATGCATGAACTGAGTATAGAACAACTGAGTAGTATACATCCTAGGGAGACGACGGCACTCAGGAGAAGTTAGCGCTGACCATTGCGGGCTCCTGACCACCGTGCTTCTTACGACGAGCAGCGGAACAGAGGTAAGATTGGAGTTGAGCAGTGCGACGATCACGGATCCGGACGTCCGAAGGCGAACAGCCAACAGCTAACAACTGACAATATTAATTAGCAGGGAAGACGAAGACGACCACGAGCATGCCCATGTCCGCGAGTTGGGAGTGAGAGGTCGACAAGACAACATCGCGTCGATGCACTACGTACGTCAAGGCGCCAGGGAAGGTGTCCAGCGCAAGCACGCCCAGTGAACCTCCCTAATTCGGCTAGAAGTGCGAATCGCGACGCGTCTGACATCTGGCGCTGAGGCATAAATCGCGATTCGCAAGACAGTTCAAATGCGGGACGAACGCAACATATATTGGATTCGCGGGATCGTACCTACCGAGGCCTGAGGATGTGCGCGTCGGTGGTGCATTATTGGTGAGATGGAAGCGAGAGGAGACGGAGAAGCCCCAGAGCACTGGCACGAGTAATGGCAGTAAGAACCCCTAGTGCGCTTTCGGGTTCGACGCAGAAACCTCCACGCGCAAAAGAAGGAAAGAAGGAAGCAAGAATGGGGAGTGAGAGATGGAGATAACACACTGAGACTGAGTGAGGAGCTTGAAGCTTAAAACCCCGAGTGATAGCTCTACAGGCCGAGCTGAAACGTCCACGCGCAAAGGAAGGAAGTAAAGAAGGAAGGGATGGAAAGTGAGGGATGGAGATGACACACTGAGACTGAGTGAGGAGCTTGAAGCTTGAAGAACCCGAGATGCTCAATGTACGGGGTCAACGGGCACGCCGAATTGAAACGTCCACGCGCAAAGGAAGGCGGAAATTCGAAGTAAGGAGGTCAGGAATCGGGAGTGAGGGAGTGAGACACTGAGGAGTCGTAGGCTGTCCGCTCGCGCCGTACTTTATATCCTGACGATGAAACGCGAAAACTCTCTGAAATGCAACCTCGGTCCCGGGATCGGGACTTTTCATTGCTCGTTACGCACTCCAGGTTGAAAACCTTGACAAGTAAACAGTGTAAGGATATCGTGCTGCGGGAATGCATAGCTGTTGGGATGATAGATGTGCGATGGCGGGAGCGGGAGCGGGACCGGCGGGAGGACTCGCGACTCGCGACTCAGGAGTTCTCTCGCGGCTGGCGGATCAGATTCAGTCCAGTACGAGTGATATCGATGACGCGGAAGGTACGAGCGCTGATGATACGCAGGGTTGGGGAGGAAGAATCATCGTATTCCGGGATGGCGAAGAGTTATGCACAAGCAAGGGCAGGTATCCCGTCAACGAGGACGATCCCGGTCCCGCAATCCCGCCCGACACGTCGCCATCGCCATCGCGTACTGCTTTGCGCCGAGTACGGTACCGAGAGTTCGCGCCCAGTGACGAGAGTCGACACCGCGTCGAGATGGCAACGTCGACATTACTGTAAATGTAACGAGGATCATCCTGTAGTCAATAGTCATCAGCGCTCAACCTTTTACCTCACGGTCATGTGGTGCGGGGAAATGCTGTAAACCTTACGGCAGGTTGCGAGAATCCCGAGGGCCGAGTGAGCGCGGGTCAAGTCTGCTGTGATTGTAACGGCAAGCCAAACTTGCAGCACGACCGGATGACAGAAAAGCTGAGGGAGCAAGATGTTCCGGATACGAGATGTATGGTTCAAGCGGAGGCGCTGCCGGCGTCGAAGAGCGGCGGACAGGTCCCCCTCTCCACTTCCGGACATGCACCGCGTTTCGATGAGCCGTTCCAAGTTTGGCCGTCCGTCTGCTCGGAGGCGGGCGGCGTCGGCACGGCAACGGCAACGCTATGCGCTCATCGAGGGTGTGGTGGACCACTGCAGGACGGCCAGCACAGTTGTGGGTG
>KV426458.1:0-35570 GCA_001632375.1 Exidia glandulosa HHB12029
TCCACTTGTACTTCACTTTCCCGCTGGTTGATATTACGCCTGTATCGCTGCACAACCTCGCTGAAGGCCTCTCCTGTGCTTTGTGAGATCTCTCTCTGCGCTCCTCGCCGTGTCCGCAACACACGGAGATGATCCGGAGCGGCGAGTTGTACGTTCTTTCTTCTTTCTTTACCATTGCATTCACAACCCTGACTCGCCTTCGCAGAGCAAAGTACCCGCTGGCAGTTATCGCGCGAATGATACGCGCCGGAATACGCTGTAGGCGATGCGCGTACGACATTGGATGCGCGTTCCAAGGAACGCTCGAACGCAGCCAGCTGCTCGGGCAGGCTGCGCATGACGCGGGCATCGACAGCGGCGTCAACGCGTTCCATGGATACGGGCACAATCGCCTGTGTCAGCTCGGCCACCATCCGCTCTATGAGGAAGGCTTTGGCCTCGAGGATCTCGAGACCTGCGAGCGCTTCTTCTCGTGGTTGAATGGTGTCGGCGGTGTTGTTCGACATGCATCGCACTTCCATTGGGTACAGTTTGTCGACCTTGCCATGCGCCAGTGGGACAAGGACAAGTACTCCGAGATTAGTGAGCACTTTCATATGTTTCTGTGCACGTTCTGATAATGCCCGTAGGCCGTTTCTTATACAACAATGTGCGGCAAGCGAGTCTCGTTGTCGCTGAGCTCGAGCCGCTTCTCGCGGCCTTCAAGCAGCAGACAGGCTACACCGACGCGGATATCGAAGGCTGGAAAGCCGCGGAGCGCGCGTACCTGGAGGGATTGCGGTCTGAGCCCGAGGAGGTGGGACTTCGGTTGAGCTATGCCACACTCCTTGGGCAGCTCAGCGACGCCGAGTATGTCTTCTAACCTCCTCCTCGCGTTATTCTAACTCCGTGTATAGGTCCGCGCTTGCTGCAAAGCAGGCAAACTTCCGAGACGGGCTCCAACCACCCACGGCGGAGGAGATTGCTGCGAAGCGTCTCTCTGCTGCCGCCGCGCATAAGCTGTACAAGGCGCGCGTCGACGCCCACGACAAGTACATGAAGATGCTGGAGGCGGTCACTGCCGCGGAGGCCATGCTGAACATCACCGAGCGCTGGCGACTCGACTCGCGCGAGTATCAAGACGCTCTCGAGCAGATCGTCGAACGCGACTGGTGCAAGGCGCTCGACAGGCTCGAGCTTCTCATGGTACAGCGTATGTTTGAGCTCGCAAAGTCGCACACTTTCGGTACTGGTAAGTGCAACTTGTCGTTCTTTTCATTCACTCGTGCTGATCATCCACTTGGGCAGGTTATAAGATGCGAGAGGCCATCAGCAAGGGCCTGAAGTCACGCTCGCAGGCGATACGCACCGCCGTCGCACGCTACAACGAGCTGGCGGTGACTCTGACGCCACCCGCGCCCACCGTCGAGTTTGCGACGCTCATGGAGTGGACCGAACTACAAGAGTTCGAACTCCTGCGCCATTCGCGAGCAGGCGATGTACGCGAACGGGCGTGGGCTCAACCTGCGAACCGCGCGATGGCGGTCAAGTACTACAAGCTTGCACGGGCGCGCGAGGAACTCCTGCGCTGCCGCGTTGAGACGCGGCGTTTGGTCACGGCGATGCGCGATGAGGAAACGCGCTACGATCTCGCCATCCAGCGTCTCCTCGCCTCTGGGAATATGCTCGCCTACGAGCTGGGCGATTACGTCGCGCGGCGCAAGGGTGCGAACCACATCCACCGCATGCGCCTGTCCAAATTGAGCGTGTACAATGGGTTCGCAGCCGCGCTTGTCGCGGGCCAACGCATAGGCCAGACCGACGCTGCAGCGTCTGTCAGCGACGCGGGTGTCTCCTTGTCGACTGCAGGGCTCGAGCAGGTACTTGAGGACGACGTTCTTGAGGATCTGAACGCTGCCGATCCAAATCTCGAAGATGACTATAATGTATTACACGATTTCCTGGCCACTGTAGAGTAATAACGCTATCAGGTGTATGCAATGTTGATTTAAGCGAGTGCATGACCATTTAATGAGTTGAGATACTGTGGTAATGAAGACACGGCAGAGTCTAGATGGCCCAAGGCCTCGGGGAAGAGTGAAAGTCATGGTCGGGAGACTCAAACCCGTCCTCCTTGTAGTCTACTAGCTGGTACATGAGTTTCAATACATCTAAGGGACTCTATACGTGTCTATGATATATATCCAGGTGTTATTTCTCGAAATTTCCTGTGCGGCACTTGGTCTCACACGATTTCGACGTCGAATTGCACATGAGCACAACTCTTCGAGCTGAGTATTACACGAATGTTCATGACACAGTCCAAGTACCTGAGTGGTATCCTACCCTAATGAACTACTCTATACCAGAGTCTGCAGTCTCACCATAGTCCTGGTCAGCCGCATTGTCATGGTGCTGTGGAGAAGACAGTATAAGACGAACGCACGCGCATTGGCATGCGAAGACCACGAATTTGCACGATACTCACGCATAGAGTATATCAATGGGCCCTAAGTGTCTGTAACAAGTCTGACACTGTGAATGTTCATGGGTAGGAAGGTATGCTGTAAACGGTTGCGCAGAGCATGACTCCAATAACATGTGACAGACAAAAGGAACAGCGACAGAAATTTTTCAATGGTAAAGGAGTCTTATTTCAGGCAAGTCGAAGCTGTTTTGGCTGATGTAGCAGGTCTGTACAAGCTCCAATGCACATTCTCGCCGAAACGAGGCGAGATGGTTGAGTCCGGAGTTAGCCGTTCACTGGTTGAACCCATTCACCCACGACCGTGCGCGCGTCCACGGCCTGCACTCGAAGACTGCCGCCTCGCAAAATGGTGCGTTTATTTGCTTTTGGGTCTATGCTATTACTGACGACGTGCAGACTGTACAGCCAACCCCACCGCCCGCCTATTCCCCTGCAACCAACCGCCCACTGCCAACCGCGCGCACACCCGCCAAGACCCCATGCTCTAAGGCGCCGGCGTTCGGTCTCCCGCACCCTGACTCAGACGAGTGGCAGGACGGCATGGAGCAGTACTTGGAGAGGAAGGCTGCCGCTGCCGCTGCCGCCAGGGGCGCCGCTGGGTGCGCAACACCCGCCAGTGGCACGGCTGCCCCTGTTTTAGCTGGCGGCGCGGCACGCGTCGCCCCTGTTCTAGCTGGAGGCCGTGCCGCGACACCGGCGGGTGTTGTGCCCGCAGATGCGGCCCCTGGGGCGACGCAGGTCAAGAACGACTGGTTCGCCTCGCTCCCCGCCCTTCAGTCCATCGTCAAAGGCAGCAAGAAGGCCGCGGTGTCCGTCAACACCGCCGCGGCGCTCGATTCACTTGTCGTTGTTGCCGGGCTCGAGGCGGAAGACATTCGCGCCCTGCGCAAAGGTGCGTTGCGCGCCATCGTTTCTTGCCAACCGCTCTAACAGTCCACAGCGCTTTGGTGCCCTCGCACGGGGAAGGCGCAAGCGCTCACGCCGTCGCAGCTCAACCATTTCATTGCGCTGCGACAACAGTTGGGCGCGCCGCTCACGTATGAGCAAATTGTTGCCATCCGCGCCGCCGACTCTGCACGCTGCAACAAGGGTCTCGGCGATGAAGACCGTTTTGCGGGGCTTCTCCACATGTACTACCTGGACAACATCGACGATCGTCGCGCCTCGTTCAAGCTGGGAACTGACATCATGGTCTCCGAGGTGCGTGCAACGCACTTGACCTTTTTCTTTGTATCTAACTACTTCTAGGCCACCCGCACGGACCGCGAGACGAACAGCCTCACGATCGTCGCGACTGTGCGACCCGAGACGACTGCCAAGACCCTCACCGGCGTCGACGACCTCCACATTCGGTTCCACGTCTCACGGTCCATCACCGACAACGGGGAGGTCGTCGACGAGTACAAGGAGGCCGTGGACGACATCAAGGCCATCTTCGTCGACCGCATCGTGATGCGGCACGTGCGCAACTACGGGCAGCGCATTGTCGACTCGGGCAAGCCCAACTGGACCAACGCCACCTCCCTCCCACTGAGCCCCTCCGCCGCCACGCGCATGGCCTCTCCCAGCAAGCGCGAGCCACCCATCCCATTCCACCCGTCTACACCCACCTCCTCGTCCTCGCACTCCACCTCGCACTCCACTGCTCGCGGCAAGGGTCCCATCAAGACGGACGACGTGTTCTGGTCGGCCAGCGTGCCCGCGGCTCCCGTCTGTGGCGCGTGCGCTGCGCACCACGGCGATGAGCCGTCCGATGCAGTTCTTGACGCATATGAGCGCGCGGCTCGTCACGCGCGCGGCTCACTCACACCAACCTTCCCCCTCGACCTCGCTCTCGCCTTCCCTGACGACCCGACCCGCTGGTCCGCATATGAAAATGTGCGTGACGCGCGGGGCGAGGCGGACCTGATCTTCGCGGCGCTCCTGTCACTCGGGCTCTGCGGTCGCCACGCGCTCAAGGTCGGCGCCGCGGCCACCGAAGACATCTTCCAGGGCTTCGGCTTGATCTACTAAGTATGTTCTTTTCTTCCATCCTCTCTGACACATTCTTACTATCCCACCCTCAGGTTGTGAACATGCTGGATTGGGGGCCCCGGGCGGAGAGCATGCTGGACTGGCTCTGTGCTCGGTGCCAAAAAAATGTCATTAGAATTACTCTGAAATGCATTCTGTTTGCCGTGAAGTACCAAGTGTGTAGTGAACTTGAGTGTGAGAATTGTCTCCGTTCGGACCGAGTCGAGAGGTTGGATGGTTGGGTGGAGTTCGAAATCTCAAACCTGACTCTGCTCTCCTCCCACGTATGCCGCGTGCCGAAGCTCTGGCGCCAGAGCGTCGCGCCAAGCCCGCAAAGCTACCTCCTGGCAAGAGCCAGGAGCTCAAGAACAACCGGGTCGCTTTCCATGGCGAGCTCGACGACGCAGCGCGCGAGATGCGCGAGCGCATCCAGGGTATCTCCAAGACGTATAAAAGGTGCGCTCCATTGTGCCTTTTATCGATTCCTATCGTACACTGACACACATTCTTTCAGGTCGGAGCCATATGTTCGTTCGCAGGTGTACGGTGGCAGCAAGAGCGGGCGTTTCGTGCGCCGTGTGATGGAGACCCGGCTGTACGACGCGTACTTCCACTGGGAGGCCTTGGGGATGAACGACGGTATGTCTTACAGGTTTTTTGGAGCGTGCGCTGCCCACTGATACGTCTTTACAGGTCTTGGGGTCGGCGAGAAGTTCGGCCTAGAGGACATCCGCGAGAAGATCGCGCGCGAGAGGCCCAACTACAAGAACCGCTCGGCCGACGAGAAGCGGAAGTGGTTGGAAAAGTACAAGGCCGACAAGGAGGCCAAGGCCCGCGAGAAGCGCCGTAACCGCCGCGGCGAGCAGCAGGACGCCGCCCACTCGCTCAAGGGTGTGGGCACTGATGTGCGTCGCCCGTCAATCCTGCGCGCGTATACGTGCACAGTACTGAACTTCTTCATCTATAGCTCGATACGTTACAGGCGCGCACTGGCGTGCGCGCTGTTGTCTTCGCTGTCCGCTCGGACATCCTCTCCACCACGGAGCCCTTCCTCCTTTGCGACGACGACTTTGCCAACTTCTTCAGCACTGCGTTGGGCAAGACGCCGGACCAGATCGCGCGCATGATGGAGATGTGGAGTATTCACGGGCCGAGCAGTGAGTGTCGTTCCGCTGTGCATCGCTTGAATCTGACCATTCACATACAGGCCTGGCGGGTGCCCCGCCCAAAAATGCGCTGGAGCTCAAGAGCGAGACGCGCAAGCTCATCCAGACGAAGCTAGGTGCGTTATTTTTGTGTCTTTCGTGCTGTTGTTCTCGCGTTGCATCGCCATGGTACTAACACCACACAGATGCCGTCATCGCGCAGCGTTTCCAGGGCGAGGACGCGCCCCACGTCACGATGAACTACACGTCGTACGACAGCGAGATCGAGGGCGAGTATGGCGTCCGCCTGGTCGGCTGGACGATGAACGGCGGCACGAAGGTCAACCCGGGCCAGCTCCCGAAGCACGAGGCCCGCGCGCTCTTCAAGGGGCTGATCGACGGCTCGATCTACTGGGAGGTCGTCCCGGCAGACCAGCGCGGAAATGCCCCGCCGAAGAAGAAGCGCAAGACTCGCTCGGACAAGAACGGCAAGCACAAGAAGGCCGCCAAGACCACGGAGGGGTCTGATGCGGCCTCGAGCAGCCGCCAGTCGAAGGCTAAGGGCAAGGGCAAGGCCAGGTCCTCCACACCAAGCTCGGACGAGGACGGGTCGGGTGGGTCGGACTCGGGGGAGGAGTAGGGCTGTTACATGTTCTGTTCTATGCCGCCTGTACCTCTGTCTCCGTTCCATGCAATGAAAGCTCTCTGTCTCCGCTCATGCAATGAATGCCTCAGATTTCTCAAATTTTCGGTATTTCTTCAAGAGTGACAAGAACTCCTTTGCAGGCTAGCTATCACACTAGGCTACCATTCCCATTGCAATGCCCTGAATTTTCTGATATTTACTGTGCTTTTCACGAAATTAAACGGATGTGAATTGGGGGAGGAACGGTGCTCGTCGTCGGCGACGGCGACGAGAGGTGATGTGTTTGACGGGTTGACGTCGGCGACGTGCCCGGCGTGATGGCGCCGAGCAATCCCGGCGGCCTCGGCGTCAGTAACCAAAAGGCACACTTGAACTCATGTACGGTCATGTGTCTTACCACCTAGGCCAGGCAGGGCTCTTGGACGCTTTCTGCCCAAGAGCCTTTACCACAGGAATCCAGCTGGACAGGCACTAAAGGCAAATCCACTATGGCCATAGGGATTGCAGCACTACTGCTTTCGCTATGTACATACTGGTTTCCGGTATAATATAGGTGCGATTACCCCGTCGTCGCCCACCTTCGCATTACTTGCTCGCCAACGTCGCTCGCATATTGTGGTCGTCTCTCGCATCGGACTCGCAATGTCGCTTGTTGCATCTCGCGTGTACTCGCGCCCGCGACGCGATGTTGCGCGCCCTCGCACACGCTCTCGCACACATCCTCACTGCCCTTGCCGCTGCCACTGCTCGCATCCCTCGCATGGGTTGGTTCTTGTCTGCTTGTGTTCATTTCCCCCATGGTCTCTTTAGTAGGTTCTCTTCATGTTGTTTCGCTTTGATGCCTTCTGTTCTTGTTGTCTTGACCCTCGCATCTCGGCTACTCACGTTTGCTTCCGGTTCGCATATGTAGTCCGGAGTTTCCCGCTTTGTACCTTAGATTTGGTCTGGTCTTGCAACCGTCCTATACGTCTCGCCTCCGCCCTCCCTATCACTGAGCGCCCAACGTTTGGCGAGTATATAGCCGCGTCCTGACAATCCCCTCTACTACTACTACTACTACTACTACTACTACTACTACTACAGTACTACCTACACTCCCAGAGCCCGTAAGCGACAGGAATATGAGCCTTCGAGTACACTATACCAAGATTTCAGGGTAGGAATAGCGGGAATAGGGCAAACGGAACTATACTACCGGATTTGGCCAGGTGATTTCACGGAGGCAAATTTCTACGCACTGCAACTCTCCGCACCACACACTGTTGGAATATGTGAGTGCCAGTTCGGCACAAGTTGTTCTAGTCGGAGAGTTTGCTACTCCGCTCTCCAAGCGTTTGTAACGTACCACGTTCTGTACCGTCAAACGCTATTACTTTTGCCTTAATCGCGTCGTATTGCCCCCGGAAATCCGACACACACCAACTCGGATTGCTCGCTACGCTCGCAATTACGACTTCACCTTCTTACGCCACAGTCCAGAGTACTTCCACGCTTGATATGCAGCCGCAAAACGCCGCCCATTCCACGGCACCGTCCTGCCGAAACGTGTGCGTGGACGAGAGCAGATAGCACGCCAGAAACATTCACCGAAACTCGGGCCCATCTATGTCGTGTATGCGTCTTCTCACGGGCGAGGCGCTTGAGAAGGTACGAGCGAGATTGGTAGTGGCTGAACAAACTCTGCAGATCAGCATCCTTACAGTCAAACATTCGAATCGAGCAACAATCTTCTATGCGGCCATAACGATCGCCCAGTTCTCTGGCCCCGCTTCAGTGCATCCGTATGGACCCTTCCCACGGCTCTATTGCAAAAGAAGCAGGCGGTATATGGAGGGAGACTACAGCGGCTTTCGTTGCCACCGTGCGACTTTCTCCTCTCTTCCGCAATTACGACTCTTATCCATTTCTTTTCCGATGGCAACGGCAACGTACCTTACAGCCGGGACGCCGACTGCTTCAGGATATCTGCAAGGCACGTACTCTCTCGTTGCCCTCAGTAAGCCATGCTGAAGAGCATCCCCGCCCGAGCAGTTGCATGTGCGGCTTGGTTCGTATACAATTGGGCTCTTTCGCTGGATCACGATGTACTTCTGACATGCTTCGTCACTTCGTATGCTTGCTCAAAATCAGATCGACAGGTGGAGTATATCTGGGTGAGCAGCGTGTCATCAAGTATATACGCATTGGCCGCTGTATGACTGACTTCGAGTGTACAGAAAAGGAAATGGAGCTTCGCGAAGAGCCTCTACATTATTGTCCGTCTCTGTGGAATACAACTCATGGCGGCAACTCAAGCGATGGATGCAGATCCGTGTTTCGGCGTTTCTCATTCTTGCGGCGGAGGTCGTTCTAGACGTCTTTGTGGAGAACCTCTCGTCTTCAGTACGCCTATCTCTACCGCTGCAACGCTGGGTGTTAACAGGGTCTCAGCAGTACATCCTACGTGAGGTCAATCAAAATGTTTGCTCACAGTATGACTAGGTGTACAAGGTTCCAGTGGACACTAGCCTCAATGACCGCGGCGATAGTGTTCGAGACGGACAGTACGTACTACGGCAAACCCGTCCCTGAGATCAGTACTGTAGCATTTCGACCGGATGTTCGTGTACGCTTGTTTATGTATATTTGTTGGACCTCCCAGGACATGTTCGAGGGGTCGCGTTACATGTTACAACCTACCTTATCGGGTAATATGCTGTGCACATATGCATCCGGTCGCGAAGCGGCCGGCCGAAAATGGTAATTACATCCGGGCCCAGGCGAGCGTTACATGTTACAAGATTGTATAAGTTAGGTTCGGACCCCGATGTTACATGTTACAAGAAACATCCGGTCGAAATGGTACAGTAACGCCGGCCCTCCTATGCTCTAGTCGTCCTCCAATTTCGCGTCTGGATTATGTTCCAGAAGTCGCGACGAGTGTTATTTACCAACCTAGCCCTGTACTTCGTGAATATCGTGGCCACTGTCGTCTGCTTCATGTTGTTCCTGGACGGAGGACCGTGTACGTGTGTGTGCAATAGCCCGTCGCTCGCCTACTTACAGTCTTGCAGTTGAGCCAGCACCGTCATATATTCAAGGCGCATGCTACAGATTTCGAACGAAGGTGCTCGGAGCCACACTCGCTGTCCATGCGTATTGTCCCGCCAATCGAGTGCGCTGGGGATCTGACAGTCTCCAAGCCCTGTGTTATGAGGTCTACCTCACCCTTTTCGCTGTGTACAAACTCGTGAGCGACTATCGGCTGCATTCACACATAAGGGGATCAAGCTTGGTGTCGACTCTTGTCCAGGACTCTGTGGTCTACTTCGTCTTGTGAGCATATTCATATTGAGGCCTCGTATGGCCGTACATTTGGGGCTCACAGTAACCCTCGAAGGATCGTGATAGTTATGGTACTGAACATCATATTCTGGGATGCGACTGCGGTGACCCCGGGTGCTTCCTCTGTGAAGTGAGCCGCTCGTCGCGTCTCTACACCGGCAGGCCCCCGGAATATACCATATGAGGTCCCATCTCGACTTGGCCGGATCCGGTGGGGGTTATAACGGTCAAAACTGGTGGTTCTCGGTGGGGGTTAGATGTAGCCTCCGGATCTCCGAGAATTTTCCGGCGCTGCGCGTGCTATGAGAATGTACGAGATAAGCTCTGTACTGTGAGGGAGTGCCATAGCATATTAGCAACCTGCTGTGCTTGCCAATAAGCTCATATAGACGACTCACAGGCAGTTTCTGACCGATATCTCCGGGATTTTGGTTCCGCAGCTGCCGATCCGAGCCGTCGTCAACCGGCTCCCCACCGGATCTCGGTGGGGGTTAGATGGATGCTGGCAGCCGCGAGGACCCACATCCGGTGGGGGTTAGATGGAAGGTTGAGCGCTCAGAGGGCCCAAATCCGGTGGGGGTTAGATGGGAGCTCTATCGGAATATTCCGGGGGCCTACACCGGCTCAACAGGTTCCAGTCTCATTCAAGCGGGTGGGGGCATCGGAGGAGCACGCATCATTATCAACACATTGGCGGCCGCCTCATCCTCGCCCACGACGACGATGGGGGACTCTACGACGTTATCATCCGTGCATTTCGCAGAGCGGAGCGGCCCGGAAGGCCCGTAAGTCCGAAAGGTCAACATTGTTTTAATGTGCTGATTAAAAAATGCAAGGTTCCGGATTGCCCGATCCCCAGCCCGTAGGTACGATGCCCAGCACGACGGCCAACGGCGCCAAAGTCGGGCTCAGCACTTCATGATAAAGGGCGGCTGGCAGGGCCTTGGCTCACGTTCTTTGTCTTGAAGCCAGTCGTCACCTGAGCGATATCTCCCGCTGTTTCCCCCGAGTACGGACTGGTCGCGACTCGTTGGTGTTGGAGTGGCTTGTATGTAGATGCAGGATATATGCTTCCCCAAATGCATGCGCAAGAGCCATGCTTCGCCGACAGACACCTTGAGAGAGCTGCAGAGCGAACTGAAATTCAATGTGTGGGAAAGGAACCGTGATGCAAACAGCGGACTTTAAGCGACGGAAACGTCGGCATCAAGAAGGAATGGGAGTGACCTCTCAAGCCCAGTTGACCGTAGCCGCGTTCCAAACGCTGATACCCGTGACGCGCTTTTTGACTCCGCTCGGAATATGCCTTGACATCTACGTCATCGATGACGCAGGTTCACGGTTCTGGCCTGTCATGCATGATCGGCGTGTCCAGACAAACAACGTCCTCGATCGCACATAAAGTCTCAGGCGCGTCGTAGTACTTCTCAACGATACATATCACATCCATTCATGTCGGCAGCAGCGCAGCTCGTTCCCATCGGCAACACCGCACCAGACCATGACGCGATATATGCGGCATGTCCCATATCTCCCACCCTGGGTGCCAGTACCAGTACCAGTACCGCGCGACCCGCACGGAAGTCGCATCTCACAGCAGACTCGCGCCCTCTGATGTCGCTCCAGCACGAATCCTTAGAGTGAGTGTTGCTGCACGTTACCGAGACCGCGGTGGCTGACCAGGACGCGCAGCTTGGACGAGTGGCCTCACGCGCGGTCAGGATACTATTACTTCGCTAGAAACCATAAATGCACTATCGCAGGACGTGCAACGCCGAGTTCGAGAAAGGTGTTACCGGATACCAAGGTGAGGCACGACTCTCCGTTCGACCATCCGCCTGATGAGGACTTCCAGGCATGCCAAAGCAGCGCCCTCGACCCTTCAGGTTCGACCAAACAGCCTCTCCCGGACCGCGATGTGGAAGCGAAAAGGGCAAGTAAAAGAAAGCAGGTGGGAACCGGTCGTCAAGCTGACACGACAGGCATTTTGCAGATATCGAATCAGGGGTGACCAGCCGAAGACATAACGCATCGCACAACGTTCTCGTATTCGGACCAAAAGTCGTGTAGATCGCCAGAATAGTCTCCTAATTATAGACACATCCTCCGGGCAACGCAGTTTCGTCGGTAAAATAGCCCAAGACTCTTGTACGAGACGGCATATAGATTCAGTGTCGACATAGTCCAAAGGTCCAGGGCTGTCAAGGGCTGAGAGTAGAATTTGTTGAAAGAGGAAAATACAAGGACAAGATGCGAATTTCGGAGTTTGTAGTGATCTTGGACCTATGCGTCCAGCGGCCTAATGCTACCTCGAGCCTTGCCCATCGGACACAGCGAAGAGCTCCCTTCTAACTGTCTGCGCCGCGATAGGGCCGCATGCTGAGTACGGTCTGGTCATGAGAACGTGAAACCGGGCCGTCCGGAGCTGTCGTTCCCTCTGCCTTATCCTTCACAATGAGCCTCCCACAGACTATGCGCGCCGTCCTTTACAACGCTGTGAGTGGTCTTGGGCTGAACTAGTATGACGAGCTGATAGACAACGCGCAGGCAGAGCAGCTGTCGGTCAAGGAGATCAATGTCCCGACCGTTGGCGACGACGACGTTCTTATGAAAGGTGCGCGGTTCCTGGTTCGACTGATTTATCGTAAAACTGATGCGTAGTAGTGAATTTCTGTGGTGATTACGGGTCCGTATCACGACAAGGACGTCTGCTGAATCGCTGTCAGGCATCTGCGGCACCGACGCACACATCCACAGGGGAGGGTTCAACGTCAAATTCCCGGTGCGTGGACTTAAACATGACGCGTAGCATGCTTTGACGAGTCATATCCAGATCGTTCCTGGGCACGAACCAGTAGGGACCGTCGCTGCGGTTGGAGAGAAGGTCAAGGACTTCAAGATCGGCGATCGCATCGTGGCCGACTGCTCTGTCGTCGTACGATGAAACGTTCACACATTGAAGTGCGCATACTGACTGTGCTGAATCAGTGCGAAGACTGTTTCTTCTGCCGTCGCGGCAAGCCCTTATATTGCACGACATTCGGCGCAGTCGGCATACAGGTTCGTATTGTTCGACATCTGCATCATCGCGCGCTCATACCTCGATCCTTAAGTTCAACGGCGGGTTCGCAGAGTACTTGACATTGTAAGGACTTCATTACCAGCTGCTCACGTTTTGAAACGTCGTTGTAGCCCGCAACGCAAGGTCTACAAGATCCATAACCTTGCCGACGAGGACGCAACGCTCCTCGAGTCCGCTGCTTGCGCAGTGCATGGTTTGGATCAGCTCAAGCCGGACGTGGGTATTGAGGTGCTCGTCCTGGGCTCTGGCCCTACGGGCCTCATCCTCGCGCAACTGCTCAAGCTCAACGGGGCCAGCAAGGTCGCCATCGCGTCGAACAAGGGCGTCAAGCTCGAGACTGCGCGTAAGCTCGAGGCTGCAGACGTGTACTACGAGATCGACCGCAAGGCGCCGGACGAGGCGTGGCAGCGGCTCGCCGCAGAGAATCCTATGGGCTTTGACGTCGTGGCACGTCTCCGTAAACCGTTGCAACTCACCTAGATCGCTCATGGGTATGCTTAGGTGGAAGCCTCGGGCGCTGAAAAGCTCGCGAATGTCGCACTCAACTACGTTCGCAGAGGTGGAACGCTGATGCTGTACGGCGTCTATGACGAGACTGCGATGGTGCATTGGCCGCCTGCTCGCATCTTCCGCGAGGAGATCAAGGTTCGGCGCTTAACTCCTGCCGTCTAATCGCAATACTGAAACTATGGATAGATCATAGCGTCGTTCTCCCAAACGCTCTGCTTCCCGCGCGCAGTTGCTTATCTGGACAGCGGGAAGGTCAAAGTCAAGGGCATGGTATGTAGCATTACTAGCTTCGGTGCCGCTTGTGTTTACTTTTGCCCAAGGTGTCTGATGTCTATACCCTCGAACAATATCAAGAGGCGCTGGACAAGATGGAGACGCGGTATGACGAAGTTTCGCGCGTCGTGACCTCGTTGAAGCTGACCCACACTTCAGGGATGCTGTCAAGATCGTCATTAAGACGTAGAGGACTGTACTATAGTATATGCTTGCGGGCTCACGGATAGGGAATAAAGGACCATCACTTTCTATTACACGCCAAGGGAAGATCGACACTTCATCCCAGCCAGGTGTACGACATGACACTGGTCGACGTTTTATGTCTGAGCCGGGCCAATGCAACTCACACACTGTCGATCTCCTATACGTCAGGCCTCGGAGCGCCGGCGATACATGATGTTGCACGGTTCTTTGGGGAGGGTGACCATGGTGTGGTAATTGGGCTCCGGGAAGGGGTGCGTGAGCTTCATCTCAATGTTCCGCACGAGCGTCGCGAGGATGGTCCCGATCTGGAGATACGCGAACTGCTCGCCGATGCAGCGGTGGCGGCCAGCACCGAAGGGCTGGTACGGGCTCTCAGTGCCTTTGGACACGACGCCGAAACCGAAGTCGACCTTCTCCCCCGCATCGTAGTAGGTTGAATAGTACTTCGCGGCGGCACCAGCGGCATCCGCCCAACGCGCTGGGTTCCACTTCAGGGGGTCCGTCCAAATGAGGGGGTCGATCTGCGATGCAGCGGGGGACGCCATGACGAAGTGACCCTTGGGGATGATGTAGGTCTTGTCCTCGGACGGCGCGAACAGCGTTGGAGGCACCGCGATATCGCTCATGACTTTCCTCTGGGTGGGGGTCAACATGGGACAGAGGGAAGGCAGCGGCTCATGATGATGGCCTACACGCACAAAGATAGAGTGGATCGGAGGGTGAAGACGCAGCGTCTCGCGGATTACAGAATCGAGCACTGGGAGTTTCTTGAGCTCGTCGTAGGTCAAGGGTCGCCACGAGCCGTCGGCGTTTCGGAAATGTTCAACTTGTTCATTGTAGAGCCGCTCTCCGACTTCAGGATTCTCTGCGACGCGAAGAAGTATCCAAGAGCTGGTCGCAGAGCTGGTGTGTTGGCCGGCCATGAGCAGCGCAATGAGCATGTGGGCGATGTCGCGCTCGGAGAGAGGTGTCCCATCCTTGTACGCCTGGCCCATAAGCGACGCTATCATGTCGTGCTCCTGCTAATCAAGGAGATGTCTGAGCAACAGATCCCGCACGCAATCACAGGTTCTCACCTCCCCCTTTTCAGCCTGACGGTTGCGGAGTATACCGACGTAGAAGTCGCTCATGGCCTTCTGCGCGCGGTCGCGGCGTCGATAGCTAGGTAGCGGGAGGTCTGGGAACATGACATTGATAGGTTTGAAGCCGCCATCGAGATCGGCATAGCGTCGAGAGAAGGTCTGAGAGTCGATGTGACTGCGAACCTCCTTGCCCTGCAGCGTGCGTGAGGCCGTGAGGATGGTCATCTCCGACGTCGTCCTGAGTACGTGAAATGGGCTCCAGCTGGTCGCGTCCTTTTCCCGGAAAGCTGTGAACTGGGCGTCGTAGTTGAGGAAGTTGGCAACCTCCTCGGAGATCATGCCGACGTAGGCTTGCAAGTTCTCCTGCGAGAGACCAAACTTGATGAAGCGCTTCTGCTCCATGAACCGATGGTTGGGACAGTCGAATACGACTCCTTGTCCGAAGACAGGTGTAGTCAGGTGCTGTATGTGAGATGGTCAGCTTCAGGTGCTGTGTCGTAGCAGTCTAGACTGACCGTGTAGGCTTCCTCGGCGGATACTTCGGAGAGCTTCCCTCCGAGGACGAGGTTGCTACCCTTGGGACCCACGCATACTGTCATCTTGCGGCCGAGGAGGACGAACGTGAAGCAGTCGCCGTACTGGAAGGCGTGAGCTCTGATGTGAACAGAGGACTGTGGCTACTGTGCGAACCTTGCGACGGCACGAGTCGAAGAAAGCTAAGGGATCATTGCCAAAGGACGCTGCAGACCCAAAGAAAGGCACCAAGTGGAACACCTCGGGAGGCAGCTTGGGATCGTGAGGCAGGAGCTGTAAGGGCGTGAGGAGAGTCGTGAAGCGTCAAGAAATACGCACTAGTTGTTGGGCGACGTTGATGAGAATAGTGAGCACAGGGAATCCAACGAGGAGCGCAAGTATTTGAGCATAGAGTGACTTGGGTACATAGTCCTCAGCGACCTCCCAGGCCATCGCGAGCAGCACGTCGACTGATATCGTTGAGTTGCTCGCCATGAAGGTAGAGTGCGAAGGTAGAGTGCGAAGTACCGTTCATGTGTTGCTGGCTTTATAGTCCGCAGCTGCGAGGAAGAATACACAGGAAAGTGCTTGAGTGGCACGATACCGGGCTGGCGCGATTCGCTCCCGACACATGGCACGACTCCGAGGAGTCAAAGCATGCCTCAGCAAGAGCACCGCAAAGCTTGACTCAGTATCACGCGTAAGCTAAAGAGCACGGGATGGACTTTGCAAGTAGCGGGTGGCTGCGGCGTTAGGATCGGTCATACGCGCTTACAGCCGGGAGCCCCTGACGACCCCCGGGGGTCGTCAGGGGTTCCTCGTGGACGCGGACGGCTCTACGGCCCGGGCCACATATGATCGGCCGCGGCATGGATTGGCGAGCATTCCTCCTTGCACCGCGACATGGCTGCAACGGCCGTGTATGAGGCAGCGCCCCGACCGCCACCAGCTGGAATCTACGTGCCTGCCGTCCTGTTCTTCACGCCCGACGATGAGCTCGATCTGGCGGCCATCTCTGAGCACGTCTTGCGTCTGGCGCGCGGCGGTGTGACGGGCATCCTGGTGCAGGGGAGCAACGGCGAAGCGCAGCACCTGTCGCACGACGAGCGGTCGCGCGCGATCCGGCACACGCGCAAGACGCTCGACGACGCGGGCTTCTGCCACGTGCGCATCATGGCCGGCACCGGCGCCCAGTCCACGCGCGAGACCCGGACGCTGTGCGAAGAGGCCAAAGACGCCGGCGCGGAATGGGCGCTGGTGCTCACGCCCTCCACCTGGGTGCCCGCCATGTCGCCCGACGCCATCATCCGCTTCCATCGCGAGGTCGCACAGGGCTCTCCGATCCCCACTCTCATATACAACTTCCCCGTCGTCACCGCCGGCATCGACCTCGACTCGGACGTCCTCGGCACACTCGCCCAGGAGACCAACATCGTCGGCGTCAAGCTCTCCTGCGGCCAGATCGGCAAGCTCTCGCGGTTGACCACACAGAACCCGCTGTCCAAATTCTCGCCTTTCATCGGTCGCGCCGACGTCCTGCTTCCGTCTCTGCAGGCTGGCTCGGCGGGAGGTATTCTCGCACTCGCCAACATAGCTCCGAGAGCATGCGTGAAGCTCTTCAAGTCTTTCAAGAACGGCGACTTGGAGGAGGCCCGCAAGTTGCAGGACCTCTTCGTCCACGCCGACTGGGCCATCACGAAGTGAGCGTTGCATACAGCTGCAGCCTGGACTCACACTCCCCCAGATTAGGTGGCATAGGCGGCGTGAAGGCAATCGTCACGCGCGGCTTTGGCTACGGGAGCGGCCTCGTAAGAGGTCCGCTGACGCCTGCCTCAGAACAGAAGTTGCAACAGACGGCGGGCGTCAAGTGGCTCGACGAGCTCGTTGCACTGGAAAAGAGCTTGCCAGATGTCGAGCCCGGGCAATGATTAAGAATTCCCTGTACTATTACGGCGGAAATACGAGCCTACGAGCTCAAACACCAGATCTGCCAATTGCGCGTACGATACTCGAGTCAGATAAAGTGGGCAACGTAAGGGCCTCCGGCCCTTGCGCCTGATTCGGAGGCGGTGGGAGGAAGCCTGCCCGGACGAGCCACGCAAGGTAATGCCCAAGCAGTTCGAGGGATACGCCTCCCGCGCTCTGAATCTTTTCTCCACTGCGTCGGAGAAGCGCCGAAGTGTTACTGTCGTCCAACGCTGGTGCGCGCGTACTCGTCGGTAAATCGTCCAGCACGAAATGGAGCAACGGGAACAGCGCGTTGTCCGTCGCTGCCCCGCGTTCCAATGCACCTCGCCAGACGAGATATTCGCACTGCTGGACGGCATACCCGTACCTCGCCAACGAGCTCAACAGGAAGTTAAACGTGACGCGCGGCGCGCCCTCCAGGTGCAACACAGTAGCCTGGCCAGTAGTGTCAGGAGGAAGAATACCCGCGAGAGCTGTGACTGTTGCGACGCGGTCGACGGGAACCATGTTGACGGCGTTACCGATATCTGGCACTGTCCCAATCTGCACGCAGCCCTTCACGAGTCGCCAGATGAAGTCGTCCGTGTTCGTCACTGTGCGGGAGGAACGCGATGAGCACAGCTAGTCAGCCAGCAACTTGAGAGAAACACGTACCGGCAGAGACGGAGTCGCCAACAACGTAACCCGGGCGCACGATGCGCACGGCTAGGCCGCGGCGGGCGGCCTCCATCAGCACACGCTCTGCGACCCACTTCGTCTGGCCGTATCCGACCTTGAGATCTGTCCGTGCCCCATCGAGCGGGTCGCTTTCACTAACGGCACTCGGAAGACGGACGTAGTACTCAGCGTCGAGGGTAGAAGTAGACGACACGAAGCAAAGCATTTTAGGGCGGCCAATGGCCGCAAGGCGCAGAGCGACCAGCGTACCAAGGACGTTAGCCGCTCGCAGCTTTTCGTAGGGGTACACCCAGTGCACCTAGTCATCGTCAGCATCGTGTAAAAAACTGCTGACTATAGACTCACCAAAGCTCCGTTATGGACGACTGCGTCGACGTCGTTGGCGAGTCGCAACCAAACGTCGTTACGCAGCGACCACTTGTCCGCCGCCAAGTCGCCTAGCACGATTTGCACACGTCCATCCTGTTCCCATTGTTTGTCCCAGACGCCCCGATCAGCGCATCCCGCCCGTAAGCGTTCCAAGCCCGTCTTCTCGTCCTGCGCTCTGACAAGACAGAAAACCTTGGCCACGCGGTCTGTGCGCGAAAGCAGTTCGCGCAGTACGTAGGCACCCAGGAAACCCGTCGCGCCAGTCAAAAGCACAGTCAGCTTCTTGCCGGCCGCACCAAACTCAGGCGGAGGTGAAGCGTACGACGCCTCCAACTTTGCGATGAGCGCGTCGGCATCAGAAGCATATGCCGCTTCAGCCGGGGCTGGAGTAGTAGGGAACGACAGACCAAGGTCCCCTCCCCGTAACGAATCTACCGCGTCAGCCAGCGCGCGCAGAGTCGGGTGTGCGAAGACGAGGCCAAGGGGAGCAGGCGCGCCGAGGGAGTTGCGCAACTCGAAGACGAGACGAGTGGCAAGAATCGAATGGCCGCCGATGTCGAAGAACGAGTCGTCGAGGCCGATGCTGGGTGCCGTCGGGATAAGCGACTTCCAGATCTCGTGAACGGCCTGCTGCGTCGGTGTGAACTTTTCGGAGGGCTTCGCGCTTGACGAGCCAAGTGCTGTATCGGGGAAGGGCAATGCGGGCTTGTCAATCTTGCCATTGGGGTTGAGAGGCATGCGCGACAATGGAACGATAACTACCCAGAAGTCAGCACTGTCGTACTGCAGCGTTACGCAACACGTACCTGTGGGGACGCTGTAGCTGGGAAGCTTCTTCTTCAGGTACTCTCGAATGTCCCTGATGAGCCTCCGGTATCGATGCACGCCGCCAGACTCAACCTCGTCATCGCTGCTCTCGAAGGCGTCGAGGTCCGAACCCGGGAGAGGGACGACGTAGCTGATCAAGACCTTCTCTTCGAACTTGTCTCGCCGTACGAGAGTAACGTTCTCGCGTACGAGAGGGTGCTGGCTCAGATGTGTGTCGATCTCGCCCAGTTCGATGCGGAAACCACGTATCTTGACCTGATCGTCCGCGCGCCCGGTACACTCGACGCTACCGTCAGGCAGATAACGCCCAAGGTCGCCCGTGCGATACATTCTATCCCGGACGCCGCGCCAGTGTCGTGCTTCGGGCCCTGGAAGTCCGTTCACGGGGTGGGCGATGGTGTCCGGGAAAGTGACACCCTCCGCGAACCAGTTCTTCACGAACTTCTGCGACGTCGCTTCCGCATCGAGGTATCCTTCTGCAAGACCTCCCGAGCGCACGTAAATTTCTCCCACCTCGCCCACGCCGCAGGTCACATTGCGGTCGAAGCGGTTGACGACGAGAAGCTGGACGTCGATCATGCCGGACCCCGCGGGCAGAACGTCCTTGGCGGTCGCAAGGAATCCAGGCTGGTCTGCACGGGGCGGGACCGCGTAGTACGACACGGCGCGCTGCGTCTCCGTAGTGCCGTACATATTGATGACGCGCGCGTTTGGCGCCAGGGCTTGAAGACGACCGACGTCGCGCTTCGTCAGAATGTCACCGACGAAGAACGCGTTGGCAAGCGAAGGGATGGATGCCGTCGCTTGTGCAGAGAGGAGCTGACCCATCGCAGGCGTCAAATGCGTCACCGTAGCACCACACGAAGCCATCCATTCTGCGAGACGACCTGGCGTTCCGATGTCATCGGCTGTAGGTACGTGCAGTTCTGCGCCGAAGAACAGCGGAGTGAACACTGCAGAACGCAGGTTAGGATATGCACATAATAATTGAGGAGCTGAACTCACTGTCGCGCTGGATGGGGTCGTGTGCTATGCCGCTTAGCATGGTGAATCGCGATGCGGAGCTGAGGCCGAAGCGTTCGCCCATCCACGGGAAGAAGTGAGTCAGGCTGAAGTGCCGTCCTCGAACACCCTTGGGAATACCGGTGCTGCCGCTCGTGAAGGACAAGGTACCGATGCTATCGGGTCCCAGAACAACATGCGGGTCCGTATCGGCGAGGTGTGCGTAAGCTGCCAGAGGGCCTCCCAGCGGAAGCGCGACGGGTAATTCTGTGCGTATTTGCAAGTTGTCCGCGATGAATTCGCGAACGCTAGCCTGAATGGTGCCTGCGCCCGACAGCACTATGAGCGCCCGCGGTGCAGCCACCTTCAAATAGACCGTTTGACGTGCAGGCGGATATGCGGGATCTTGGCAGGACATGAGCAGCGAATATAAACAAGTAGAGGTATCATACCGATGACGGAGAATGTGGCTCCGGCCTTGAGCACGCCCATGACGGCTACAACAAGCTCGACGCTGCGATGCGCATAGATCATTACGACTTCCTCGCGTTGAACTCCTGCTGCGAGCAAAGCATGGGCCACGACGTTGGCGGAGCTCCTGATCTCGCCGTACGTATAGGTTTGGCGTTGCTGCTGTTCGACGGGACCATCCGTCGGAAGCGACTGGACGACACAGGGTCGGTCAGGATGGGCGCGAGCATTGCGAGAAAAGACGTCGGTGATGGCGCCCATCCAGCCACACCAATTCAAGTTCGCTTTCGAATCGGGCAGAGGGACGGCAGGCGTGCGCAGGGACATTGCGCCAATAGGGACGATGGGATCCTTGGCCGCGCCCTGGACCAGAAGTTCTAGTTGCTCGAGAACGAGTGTTGTACGCGCAGCAGAGAAGAGCAAAGAGTTGTAGGCGATATGGACGCGTTTCTCGGGCAACAGAACCAGCGACATGTCGACGCCTAGGTTATCGACGACCTGTTCGCCGAAATGCACGCGAAAGAGCGCGTCGGTGTCGTCTGTGCGGCCCAGCGCGCGCCGCACATCCTCAAACGGCACCTTGTCCTCTGCAGCCTCGCGCAGCGCAAACTGGACGCGTCGTAAAACGGCCCAGAACGGGTCGCTGGACTCGATCTCGACTTTGACGAGCACGTCGCCGACAGCGATGACGACGGTCGTGTCGCCCGTGTAGCGATGAAGCAAGACCACGAACGTCGAGAGGAGGACGTGAGCATGGGTCGGCTCGTCCTCGTCGCGCTCGTAATGCCCGAGCAAGTCGAGCGCGGCGAGCGTGGCGTCGGCGAGCGTGCCAGCGTGGGAGGCTGCGATGAGCTTGTGCGATCCAGCAGGGCGCGGATAGTCCGTCGGCAGCGAAATCGAGGGCGCGTTCGCCAGCCTCGCTACAACGCGCATTAGCTTTTCATCGTGGGCCATCGTCCAAGCTGGGTGGCGCAAGTCAAAGGGCAGCTTTTTGACGCATTCGGCCGATCGTCCGGCGTGACTCTGGAAGAGTGGACTTCCGTGCTCTGAGAAATTGGGAGACCGTTGAGGATAAGGAGAATTTCATTACAACGATCTCTATCCATTGTTGAATGCTACATCGTAACTGTCATCCATCCATCCAGCATCACTACGAATAATCGCTTTTACACCTTCGCCTTCTTGCCCAGCTTCTCATCACCGTGGTGGTGGACAGCGTACGTGACCTCCGAGTCTTCACCCGCGAAGCCTTGGCGCTGACCGGTGCCGATGGCGTTGAGACGGAGCTCCTGTGCGTCGAGCTTGCGGAAGTACAGCCAGAAGATGGAACCAGCGATGAGCGAGACGACCGAGAACGAGCCGAACAACCACGTGAAGCGCTGCAAGAACACAAGTCAGCGGAAGGTATGCACTTCTGTGGAACGGACACGTACGTTCTCGACGTTCACAGCAGTCAACGCGAAATTGAGCGCGGAAGAGACGGCGCTCATGAGAAGCGAGAAGGCCATGACGGTCGACTTCATACGCTTAGGGGCCTTGGTGTACGCGTACTCGTTGGCGACAAGCGTTGCGAAGATCCTGGACACGCGTCAGCAGCGCTCGCGACGGATTCCTGGGCATAACGCACTCGGCAATGCCGACAAGAATATATGGGCCAGCGACGACCCAGACATTGATGGGGGCAGGCAGCTGGTGCTTTTGGGCGTCCCTACACTCAGACGGAAGGTTGTTGTGGCAGGGAGACTTCTCGAAAATGAACTTCTGGAGGATCGCGGCGTAAAGCATGGCTACATGCACGTCAGTCATTTTCCTCGGTAGATCGTTCGTTTTCCTTACCAAGCGAGGCAATGAAGAAACCGAGAGTGATACGCTTGATGGGCGTGAAGTTAATACCGGCCTTGCGCAATGACGGGTAAACGAAGAAATCCCTGTGGCAATGATGAGCATAAAGCCCAGGATGCAGAGTTTGCAGAGCGTACATGATCGGGATGATGATAATGATGACGATCGGGTTCAGGTTGACGATTAAATCATTGGGTGTACCCTATACAGCTCGTGAGATATCGCTCAAAGACTAATATGCCTTCCACGCACGTTGAGGGTCATGCCAGCCGCGACAGTGCTAAGGTTACCGTCGATTTGCGAGTAGCAGAGGTAGAAGAACGGCATCGCGAGGAAGACCTGGCAGGCCTTGAGGGTGCGGATGACCTCGTTGACGAACTCGTCGTCCCAAGTAACTGCGTCCTCGATCAGCAAGACGCTCGGCAGGCGGGTTGCGAAACAGTTACTCACTGCGTCCCGGCCTCTTGTCGTCAGTGTAGTTGCTTGGCTTAGCGACCTCCCAGAAGCCAGGGGCGTTGAGGTTTTTGATAGTCTTGCTGATGTTCCATGACAACTTGGTACCAATGCACATCTTGATGACGCGGAAGACCTATATGGATAGCATCGTCGTGTCAGCGCCATTCTTTCGATACAATGTGAAGAGCTACGTACCTCAAGGAGGATGGAGCCACGAGGCGGGGTGACAACATACATCTTGCGGCCGAGAGCGAGGACGATGGGTACCAGGCAGAGGATGCAGGTGGGGACGAGGAAAGCAGCCCAGTATCCATGATCTCTTGCGAGGAAGGAGGCTGAGATGGCGCCGGTAGAACCCCAGTTGATCGACGCGTAGAACCAGTTGTAGATACTATGTGGTACAACACTAATCAGCAGCCTGTTGCGTCTTTGTGTGCTGCACTCACCGCTGGTAAGTCACTGCCGGGCTGAGGATGACAACCTCGCCAGACTTGAGCGTCTTCTTGCGCATCTTGCCCGTGTACTGCTCCCCAATGAGCGGGCTGACGTTCGACTTGATGGCACCACCGCCGAGGCCCATGACGATAATCGCAAGGACGAGAAGACCAAGAGCCGTGTCAGGGTGCTCCAGGGAAGCCGGGGTCGAGCTGGCGACAAGGATGATATGGCCGATGCTGCACGGCGTATGAATAAGCTGCTCTCAGCTAGCGGACGGAGGGGAACGAACATGTATACGAATGTGAAAAGCATAATCGTGTTGTAGCGACCAAGGTAGGTGTCCGCAATGATACCGCCAATGAGCGGTGTCACGTAGAACCAGAAGGAGTTGAACTGCAGAGCGATCAGCAGCCCGTCACGGCCGAAGGAGACCTGGAACGCACCGTGCGGATAGAGAAAGAGGTCTGCTGACCCTTCCCAAGTGCGCCGGCCTAGGTAAAACGTCAGTAAGAAAGAGACTATACTCACGTCGGTACTCACAACGCCATCGGCGCGGTCCTCAGGAAGAACAGACCCGTCTCTAGAGCCAGGAGGCAGAGGAGCACGGATGTACTGCGCTTACGTGAGCAACACTGAGCGCGAATCACGCCCGTGAACTAACGTTGTTGAGAACATTGAGCGTGCCGTAGTACGACCACCTGCGACACTGGCGTTGGCATCTTTGCCCAGCAGGCCAAGACACTAGGCGTACCGCTCAGCAAACTCGACGATAATGACGAGGAACGACGCGATGTTGATGTGATCGGCGACGTGACGCAGCGTCTCGAGCTCGCGGTATGTCACGTCGATGGAGCCCTCAACGATGGCGTCCGGGTCGTACACGTCGTGCACGAGATCCTCATGGTGCTTCGCGTCGACGACAGAATGCGCGTCGTGCGCGTGCTTCTCGTCGACCGAGCCGGACTCGGTCGCCGGTTTCTTCTCGATAACGGGCTCAACGGCGGGGGTGGCCATGGTCGACGAGGTCGACGGTCGCGGTCCAGGCACGAGCTGAGAAGAAGCAACCAAGCTCCGGGCGCAAGAGAAGCTGGCCTTCCAGGTCTTTATAATCCTTCTTCTGCGCTCCTGCCAAGCCCACGCAATTCTCCACGATAAGATGTGAGCACATGGCGCTCCTACCGCCGAGTCCGGACCGCTGATGTGTGCGGCATCAGCGCATCAAGGCCGCCTTGGGGCGCTCTGCAGCGGGAGGAAGCTTGACGCCTGAAGTCCGACCAAGACTTCGCGGCAGCTGTCGTCGCTGTCCGCGCCGTCGTATCCTCATCATTATCCAGAACGCGTTGCGCCCAACGACCGGTGTCACTAAACCACTTTCGATCTGCGTGTGGAATGGCGAGAGGTAAATCCGCCATGTGGCGATCCGTCCGCGGCAATCGTTCCCGTCAAGCGCTGGACTTCCGCTCAGTGACTCGTAACTTACCAGACTCGTACGAGGAGACCCTGCGTAGACTTGTAGCAGTATTTCTCCGGCCACCCAGGCCAGTTTTCCGCAGCAAAGAGCCACTCGAGCTCAGGCACGGCGTCGCCTGGTCGCATGAGCTACGCAATTTTACGACATTGGAATGATCTTGCCGGGCACAGGGGGTGGGAGGCCGAGGCGTCCTCAGCATTCCGCTCCATCGCGCTGCGCAGTTGCTTCAAAGCGAAAGCGCAGTAGGCGTCGTAAGATAGGTGCACACGAGGGCTGAAGCCGTCACAGTCAAGTGATAAAGTGATGACAAACCCTTGGTACTCGAGGATGTGTGCAGGTCGACCCGACTAGCCCTGCTCGGTCGTGCAGAGTTCACTTCCATTCCCGTACGAGTAGACAAATCAAAGGAACAGACGGGGCTGGAACCAAGACATGTGAGAGTCTGGGGTAGGTTTGTCGCCATCGTAGGGGCTCGTAGCTTGAAGAACCCGGTGAGGCGTGTAGTCGCCAGGAATGATGGTGTATGACCATAGAGTCACGTATTCCTCGACGTGGTCATGTGGGCGATAAGTTATCCGTGAGGTGTGGGTTCAGACTGGAACCGTCGCCGGATGCGGAACAAGTGACGCGAACCGACGCGCTTCAATCTCCGACGCGCACCTCTTTCAACTTTTCCTCCCGCCACATGGCCGCATTTCCCGAAGTCGGAGGTGCGCCGCGTCATACTGACGGACGTATTGCTTATATAAGCCTGCAGGCTATGTCTTGCGCGAGCGCATTGGTGGCGGCGGCTTCTCGGAGTAGGTGGCCCGCTCATCCATGCTGTATCGGAGCCGCACTGACAGCCGCTACGGCCAGGGTCTACAAGGCCGTCAACTACACCTACAATGTTATCGAGGCGTGCAAGGTCGTGTATCTCACAAACGACACATCGGTCGCACAGCGCAAGGACCTCGACAAAGAGATACGCGTCCAGGCCGCCCTCAAGCACATCAACGTCGTCTCTCTCATCGACAAACTCATCGTCGAGCCCAATGCAGATGCTCGCTATATATCAGGCGTGTACATGTTGATGGAATTTGCACACGGCGGCGATCTCTTTGACAAAATCGGTGCGTCGTCGTTCCGAACGAGTGGTATATGTTACTGATGTGGCAACACAGCACCCGATGTTGGAGTCAGCGAGGATATCGCACACGAATATATTCAACAGCTGGTGGCAGGAGTCGTGCGTGCAATCCTTCAGTGCGACCGAGCTAACCGATGTCTAGTCGTACATCCACTCGATCGGCGTAGCGCATCGCGACCTGAAGCCGGAAAACATCCTCCTCTCCAAAGATGGCACGCTCAAGGTGTCCGACTTTGGTCTCTGTGCCGTATACCGCCACAAGGACAAAACACGGCAACTGACTGAACGTTGCGGAAGCTTGCCTTACGTTGCACCAGAGGCAAGTCTCCTCTTCCATCCCCTCTCCCTATGTCATGATCTGACACTTTCTAGCTTGACGGTGACCAACCTTACGATGCCGAACCAGTGGATGTATGGGGTATTGGCGTTATCCTCTTCACACTCCTCGTTGGGAGTATGTGCATCATCTTTCGCTGTAACTCGAACCCCAGCTCATAGTCTCTCAGATACACCTTGGGATGAACCTACTGGCCGCTCTCACGAGTTCGTTCGATACGCTCGGGGAGAGATCTTTCAGGACGATCCTTGGAACCGTATCAAGCCGACAGCATTAGGTGCGCTTACTCTTAAAGACGATTCATCAACCTCACAGTAACGTATCCTCCGCCAGATCTTCTCACCCGAATGTTGACCATCGATCCTCACAAGCGAATCACACTCGCAGAAATCGCAGCTCACCATTGGTTCTTACGGTGCGCACCCACTTACTGTCGACAACATTTGTCACTCATGACTATGGAATTACAGCAAGAGCCAAATATCGAACAAAGATCCGTTCACACGCGCGGAAATGCTCACAGAGGGCTTGCGGCGATCTGGAGATATGGAGATTGCGAATCCGGACTTCGCACCTATGTGAGTTGTCCCCCTCTTCCGGATGCGAGTACAGGAATTTATATTTCCTCGCGCAACAGCGATAGCGACGCTATGGAAGTCGACACCGAGGACGCTCGCATGGCCGTGCCGATGGCCTCGCAGTTCACCCAAGGCCTCCAACTCTTCGTTCGTGCCATTCCGCTTTTTCTCAAAGGCACGAGACCCTCACTGACATATCTCCGACTACAGAGTCAAACACAAACAGGCCGTCGCTACGTCCAGCAACTCACGCGGTTCTACGCGTCGATTCCGCCAGACGAAGTCAAAGCGCGCATCATCGCCGCGCTCACCTCCCTCCCCGGAAAAATCAAATACCAAGAACGTCCGGCTCAGCATCCCGTTCGCCATGTGCTGCGCGTGGGCGGGTACGATGCGCGTCGCGAGCCATTCAAGGGGTTCATCGACATCGAAGAATACAACAGGCCCGACATGGGGAAGATCAGCTACATCGTGTTCAAGCGCGACGTTGGGAACCCCATCTCGTGGAAGCAGCTGTTCAGGGCGCTCGTCTATTCGCCAGAGCTCAGCCCCGTCGTCTGCAGGAAGCAGCGGTAGAGGTTGCCGCAGTGAACCGAACGCAAGGATTTGCCGTCCCTGGAATCTGACTATCAGGAATCTTGCTTGCTCATCTATCCCCCTGGAATCATGGCATCGTGTTTCTCGACTTTGTATTACATCGTTTTTCAGCCGTCAGTGTATACAGTACATCATGGTTTCCGATACACGTCCGTAGCCGACAGTCCAATCCTGATAATGTACGTCTGGGCTCACGCGGCGGCATCCTGTACCTTGACTCCATCATCCTGCGCCTCCTCGAGCGCATCCAGATTCTCCACCGACGCATCCGTTGCCTTGGGAGCAGGTTCAGCAGGCGCGTCTCCGACCCAGTCCAGCGCAACGTCGACGTCCACTATCCATGCGCCTGCCCCGACGGAGAAGTCGATCTCCTGGCGTTCGAGCACGAAATGGGCCGTCTGTGGCGCACCGGGCGTCATGTGGAATATCGGGATGAACCAGAACCAGCCGAGGAAGATCTGGTAATGGGAGATGAGCATGCAATGATTCGCGAAACGGGTGGTAGACTACGGACCTGGCCAAGGTAAAGCTTCGCGCGGACCTCGCGGCACGCATCAAGGAGTAAGCCTTCACCCTCGACAATGTTCTCCATCGAAGGGTTCCGAGACGCTTCTGGCGTCGCACTCGCAGACGCTGGGATGGAGATATCCTGCTCCGAGCGCTCCGTAGGGATATTGCCCTTCGCAGACTCCTTGATCTTCTTGCGGATATGAACCCACATATTGTTCGAGATCGGATGCAGCACGTATGTGAGCTGCCGGGTCTTGCTCTACACCAAGGTAAGTGACCGTCGTGATCACAGATTCTGCGCGCGCACCTCTGCAGTAGACGGCGCGATTTCTACGTCTGTCGTGCTGAGATGTGAGAAGATCTTGACCTGCTTGCTCTTATCCCATCGACCGTCTTCGAAGAGTTCGCTGAGCCTCTGCTCGCCCTCCGTTCCGTCCTGCATACGCTCTGCATCAGGTCGCCGTACGCCCATCCGCCCGCTCGGGTCGCGCGTATGCCTCTCCCACCCCTCCAGAGTATCCACAAAGTCATCGTTGTACCGCGCGAGGGATACCCAAAGTTCGTCCGTCTGCACGTCCCGGCCGGCCTTCTTGCGTCCTTGCTGAACGCCCGCGGTTTCAAGGAGAGTATTGACGAGTTTCATCGCGGCCATTTTCGCGCCGCTAGGCTCGCGCAGCCGAACGCGCATCTCCCGCAGACGCACTTTCGGGTGGGGCGTGGGAGGCAGGGACCAAAAGGGAGTGGGCGCCGCGTGGGCGAGGACGAGGGCCCAATAGGACAGGAAGCGACGTTGCGAAGGAATAGACACCCCGCGCTTCTGCTTGCCTCCGGGCGATGACGGACGCTGCATGCGGCGGGAGGTATGCAATGCGAGAACCTCTTCTAATGCGGGACCTGCATGTTTGACTTGCGTCTCTTGCGTATCGGTGGCCGAGTCCGCATTCGTCGTCGGTTTGGGTTCTACCGTCAACGGCGCGTCCTCGTCAACGCGGGTAAGAGCGTTCTCGGCTGCCTGCGCGGCTTGGCTAGCCTCTAACTCCTCTTCTTCAAGCTCTATTGCTTCCAAGAGCTCGTTTGCCCGGGTGCGAGCCCAGTCTTTAGTTGTGTGACTGCGTTCGAGCATTGGAGCGGTTGGCGGGCTATCTTGTGCGAGGAGATACGAACATGCGATTGTACCGGAGCGACCTTTCCCGGCTGAGCAGGTGTTGAGATTCGCGCAGACATGGATTGAGTGAGACGAACCTTTACAGTGAATGACGGCGACGCGGTCTTCAGAGACCTGCAACCATTCGCGCATTTCGCGCGCTGCCAGCGCCAGAATAGCGAGCGGTGGTGCATGGTGGTCTGGGAACGGATGCCTAGAGACGCGGCCTTCAAAGTACGACGCTGGGTACGAGTTCTCAGTCAACGGGCAGCTAGTAAGGCGGGTTAGCGGCACGGGTCACGATCCAAAGCGACTTGTTGCGCACAGGTTGAAGACCCAGTAGTTGTCCTTGTGACGCGAGTCAAGGAATTTCTTGACGTGTTCGCGTCTGTTGCGATAATAGCCCTCGATGCCCTCTGCAGGAAATCCTGGTGCAGGGGTGAGCCCCCGTGTGCGGCTTGAAATTCGCACAGACAGACCCATTATGATTACTTGATCAGTGAGATATATGAGATCGAGGTCGACGCCGTGTGTCTCGTCGCGGAAGCGCGCCTTGTAGCCAGACACGATGCGGCGCACGTAGTTGGCCATCGTAGCAGAAGACAAGAGCAGTAAGCGCCCGAGACGTCATGGCCGCAAATGTCAAGTGTCAGCCCGTGCGCGGAATCTGTGATTGTCCTTTCATACAGAGATGTTGTGTATCCTTTACAGCGCAGAAGCCTCATCGAACACTACATCTCGTCACATATCAGGTCGTTGCTGAGTCTGCTCGAGAGCGACAGGTTTTTCCTCCGCCAGCCTGCGCTCCTGCCTCCACTGTCGCGGCAGCAGTACCAAACCCAGGGCGTATAGGAGCGGTATACCCTTTCAAGACTGCATGAGCAAAGATACAGGGCATGCGAATCTGAACAGCACTCACTACAGCCCAGATCGTCCACGCGATGCTGACCCCGTGTGGTACGACGCTTGTAGCAACGAACACCGGCCATTCGAAGGTATAACCGAGGTGGACTTGATACAGCGCGAGGCCAAAGATTACAAGCCCAACGATGGCGTGTCCATAGTTCTGCGGCGGGCGGCGCGCCCGCTTGGGGCTCTTCACGAAGTGGATGAAAGCGCCGATCGCGCACTGGACGATGTACAGAATGAACAACGCGAGACCGACTTTCTATAGTGTTGTACAGTGCCTGTTAGCGCAAATGACTGGAAGTAACCAAAGGCACAGACTGACCTTGTGTGTATCGTTAAAGTGTCCGGTGCGATGACGCTTGACGGCAGAAACGGCGACACCGAATGCTGCCACCACGAGTGGCCCGGCTATATGATGATGCGTGGGGCAGGTCAGCGCTACGGAGTTGTTGATTGCGCAGAGCGCGCGCGCACCAAGGAAGAACTGGATGAGCCAATGGGCCGGGAACCAGAATCGGTTCCAGGTGCGCGTCAGGCGGGCCACCAATGCACCCGAGGGCAGCAGGACGAGGAACGCGATTCCGAACATCACGGCGTGCGCTTTGATCATGCTCTCGTAGATACGAAGCTCGTCCAGCGGTGAGCGTGCTTGGGGATTAGCCATAGGGGCCTGTCCTGGCACGAGAGAGGAGCCGCTGGAAGGCGACGGCGCAGCCAAGGATGCGAGAGGTTGCGAGACGTCCATAACGAAGGCACCGCTGTCCAAGTGCTGCGTAATAGTAGTATCGGTGTCTGGGGCCCCAGGATTTGTATCGCAGTACTATTCAAGGAAGAGCGTCAGCGCGCAGGCGGGGCGCTTGTGCACGTCGTGTGCGGGACGCACCGCCCAGATCAGAGCCAATTCATCTTGGGCGAGTGTCTGCGAGGGGGTTTATAAGGCATTGGCGAATAAGGAACAAGGGAAAGACTCGGACCGGTATCGAGAAGCTGAAGGTTGGCTGCGGCCCCATGAGCTTCGCGCGAGGTTAATACGGGTCCACGGCCATGGGATGCAACTCAACATCTCCCGATGCTGTCGAGACGACAGTGGCGGTGTGCGGTGGATTTGCCACTACCGAGGGCTGGACACAATCCTCCGCTTGACGTTGGGATAATGTCAACGAGCCGTCTGGATTTGCCCACATAATAATCATTGGCGAGCCTGCCATTTGCTCCCCGAATCCACTGCAGGCGCGGTTAGACACGTCGGATGCAGATATATGGGCGTACATCGCCATCCAACCGGGTACGTCGTCAGGCGAGAAAGGGGAAAGGTCGACTGCACGAGCTCATGTTACGGTTGAAGACGGTGAGCGGTAGAGGAACGCACATGTTGTCGCAGACCCGTTTACGGTTATGCCCACGCACATAATCTGCAGCAAGATTCAGCATGTGTTCGTTCAGAGCTTGGTCACAGCAAACCTCATTGACGCAGGTTCGGTCGCCCTTCAAGACGGGCGTCGGTTGCACAGCGTCCTGGGCAGACGTGCTACTGGACGGTGGGGATAGAGTAGAGGCGGGTGAAGATGGAACTGCGGATGGCGACGCAGGTTCAGCAAGCTCTGGCATCTTGCCGCCCCCTCCGTCGTCGTTGTCGTCGCCGTCGCCATCCCGGCCTTGCCGTCCATCGTCGTCGTCATCGTCGTCGCCGCCTGTACGCCCTCCTCGACGTCCGAGGGCGCAGGATGCGTAGAGAGTCCATAATACGAGATGAATGACAGGGCGCATCGCGTAACGGTGCCGCAGCTCTGCCTGGGAAGATGTATGGTCCAAGCACACGCGCGTTGTAGGGCTCACATTATAGCAAACAGAAGCGTCGTACGGCTACACATTCAAGACGAGGAAGTGACGTGTTGCGACGGGTACGAGGTGGGAACAATCTGGGCTCCTGAGATCCCGAATACCGAGTGCCGGTCGAAGTCCACGACATGCCGGACAACGAGCGGGAAGACCAATCTGTCTTGCGCCGTGCGCGGCTTGAACTGAATCATCGAGTCGCAGAGTGTGCTATCATTGCGGCAGGCCGCGAGCAATGAAAGCAGCTGGTCGGAAAGCCGCACATTGGCCCATGCGCACTGCGTCATGCCCCAGACGACAAGGCACCCGAGCGAAAGGAGCCTTTTGCGCCTCCACTCGTGAACAATCCATGGTAGTGGAGCAGCGGAACGGAAGCGCGGGAGAGGGTGAAGCGCGCAGAGTCAGATGAATGAAGCAGGGTTTGCCAAAGCCGGAAGTTCCTGGTCACTATACGCGTTACGAGCTACGGTCTGCATATGGCGCAAGGTTCAAGCACACTAGGACACGATTGCGCTGGCCGTAGCTTTGCGAAGAGCGAGCCGAGTGGTTGAAAGCAAGAGACAGACACCGTTCCGCTTGAAATGCTTCCGCACACAACCTCCAACTTGAACCCGTTGTGCGGATTCTCTTACCAAGGGACAGATGGCTGCTTTTCTGGTCGGTGACATGCAATGAGTAGATGCCTCGGCCATGGTCACAAGGCCTTCCACATAGTCAAGAGGAGACCGTATATCCCTACTTTCTTCACGCTCGTGAAACCGAATGATCTGTCGCACGACATTTTACTGAGGGGTGCAAGTTTCCAGATCTGTGGATGCGCAGCACAGATCTACCACTCGTACATCATCCTGACGTCGACATAGCGCAAAGTTAAGGCTACAGTAATGATTGCGGTCTGAGTAGTGAGAAGGTTTGATACTGTACACTCGAAGAAAACAGAGCATAGTACATACAGCGATGAGCATAACTCATCCACTGTTACTGCCCCGCTGATTGGCAGCCTGTCGCCGTCCTACTGCGAACTGCAGGTGTTCCAGACCTTTGCGCTCGCGCCACTCGCACGCGTCTTTATATTCGCACGACCTTCGGGTTGTCATTCGTTGAATAAGCGTCCTAGACCGTAGGTGCATGATGATGGGCTTACCAGCACCTGTCAATGTCCTCGAGAACAACACCTTCCGGCTCACGCTCTCCGTGCCAGAACGCAAGAGCGCTTTCCAAGAACTTGTCGAGTATGGGTCCGTTATAGTGAATTATCTTCGACCCGATGATCTGCGTGTTCGAAAACGTACGCGACGTCACTGCATGCTTAGATGGACGCTCTCGACCTGCAGGGGACGTGTTGATCTGGGGATCAGGTGGCTCTAGGAACCGCACCTTTGCTGTCCTCAGATCGAACACTTTCGTCGGAAGAGCTGGCAGCTTCTGCTCGAGAATCAGAGTAAGAAACGACCAGGAAAAGAAAACGTACCAGAAGGGGGTGCCTTGACTCGCATGTCCACGTTCGCTTCCTCAGTGTCGTCAGTCTGCTCGGGATGCGTTGCATGCGACGCAAGGGAATCATCCGCGGCATCTGCGTCTCCGACAGGAGGAACAGTAGCTTCTGCAGAAGCCGGGAAGATATTCAGCGAAGGATCTTGAACGGCGACAAAAGCGGCTGGTGATTCGTCGTCCACGCTGTCCACCTGCGATCCAGCAAGCTCCCCGCCCGTCTGTACTTCATTTAGAACAAGCCCCTCTTGCTCGTCAGACGATCTTCCAGCCGTTGGATTCGACGATGCTGGAGCGCTTGTGGGGCCATCGTCCTTAATATGCGGCGGAGTGGCACGCCAGCTGGCGTCAGACGGACCAGCTCGCGACGCTGGGTCATCTGGCTTGGCCGTGTCGAGATGTTGCAAGCTTGTTTCGCTAGTCGCCAGCGTTGGAGCTTCGTGCAAGACGGGCGACTCGCCAACCGACGCTGCTATTGGATGGTCGATGGAAAGTGATGCGGCAATAGCTTGTTGAAGGTCGACGTCATCTGCGGGGCTAGCGGGAGCCAGGGACAGCTCGAGAGCACGTTGCAGCTGCTCGCCGTCCTCATCTAGTGGAGCAGACGACCTGGACCCCCGCCGTCGCTTCGATGGGGTCCCATCCATCTCCGTACCGCGCTTCCGCTTCGCCGCCGGCTGGGCGTGTCCCTCCTCCTGCTCGAACTCCTTCTCACGAATCGTCCGAGCGCGAGTACGGTACACAATCTCGAGCTCACTGTTGAGACCCTTTATCGTCCCGCGCAGTACGTTCACGGTTCGCTGCCAGATGTTGACGACGTCGTTGAGGCATTGCACATGTGCGAGGTCGTGCACCTCACCCAGCTTGGCGAGCTCGCGCTGGAACTTCTCTGAGAAAGGGAGCGTGGGGTTAGCACCGACATGCTTCCAGATTGGGGCGAAGTCGTATGGTTGTCTTGAACCAGAGACATCGAGTGGAGGGTAAAGCAAGTCGGAGAGCAAGCGGTAGTACAGCATCAGCTGCAGGGCGGAAGGCATCGTGTCGCGTGGCTTAGGAAGGCCAGAGCTTGCGCGTGTTTTGTTGTCGATAAGATACAGCTTGCGCGGGATCTTCCTCATCTCCCCACCAGGCGAAGTAAATGCAGCGTCCAGGGTAGTTTGACCAGGAGGAAGTGCGGTTCGGGGACTTGGAGCACTGCCTAAGGGCGAAGACGTCTCCTTGCGCACAATTTCGTCCTTCGAGAAGATCAGTCCGTCGTCAGAATCTCCAAAAGCTAGACACTGACGATGGCGCCGAGGACGAGATCGTTTTGCACAAATCCAAACACTGGGATTTCGCGCTGGAAACAAGTTCACGCGAGTCATGAACAGTGAGTGTATTACGCACGCAAGCGTCCATCGCGTCTAGTGTCTCCATTGCGGCAACCATCTCGAGAAGTCGGCTGGTCCAAGACTCCTCGACGGCCGTCGTCCGTATGATGATTTCCTTGGGGTGTATCTCGCGTTCGAGCTTCTTATGAACCGTGACGCCCTTCTCGAGTCGTTGAGAACGTTCGACCGCGACCTTTTGCTGGACTTGGAGGGTCTTGCCTTCGCGGCTGACGAAAGTTGGAGCGCGTTTCTCGACTGGCAGGATATGGCGCTGCTGCCGCAGACCATAGTCTACCTGAAGCTCGCACCTTGGAAAATGTGAGCCTCAGAGCGCAGTCAGGACAGCACTGCGCGAACCAGGAGACTGAGACAAGGTCGGTGACGCTGAAATGTTTCTTCTTCAACAGGGCCTTGGGCGACTTCACAGCCCGTTTCACAGCTGTCAGTGCAGAGCGCGGAGGCATGGCGTCTTCTTCGTTGCCGGAGAGTCCAGCGTCCTTGTCGTCTTCGTCTTCAAGCTGCCAACCTCCAGGCGGCGGGTCAGCGAATTCGAGATCACTAGATGTAAAGTCCCAGGCGAGATCCTCCTCGTATTCAATGCTCGTAGTAGCAGCGTCGGCCATGAGTGCGCTCAGTACGGCGCAGGTTGCATGTTTATGGGGATTTCGGCGTTGGCGCCCGCAGGAAGCTTCGAACAAACAACCGCAAATCCACGCGGAGTCGTGAGCGAGAACAACGACTGGTTTCAGACGAATGGGGCCAGCGTATCCGCTCAATTGCAAAGTCATATTCTCTTGTGTTAGCCATACTGGCCCTCTGGGCTAGTCGCGCGACGTTCTGTTACGACCCATCGCACAAGATGCGCTGAAACCCATGGGAAATAA
>KV426459.1:5808-32397 GCA_001632375.1 Exidia glandulosa HHB12029
GACACAGAGATCGCACGCGACGCAGTCGCAGATGGCACGTAGCCGTAGGAGTGGGGGTAGTCGACAAGAGTAGGACCACGCGTAGTGATCCGACGTCCTGGAGGTGTGGGTGTTGCGGCCAGCATGGTACGGGAGTACCCAGAGCCACGAGAATGAACACCCGTGGCTCGCACAGCCCTATAACCACTCTCTCTGGAGGCCACCCGACTGTAACTGACTGCGCGGAGCCAGTGCCGGGGAGTGCAGGCACAGAGAGAGTAGCGAATCCGGGGGTCCGAAGTCGGACCGAATCCGGATTCGACGTCCTACACACCTACGGGGCGCTCGCTGCCAACCCCGAAGTGCAGGAGCGTATTATAGGTGAGCCCAGGACGGCTTTCGTGCATAGGTATGCGCGCTGCGGTCGCGCGCACGCTGGAAGAACACCCGAGGTATTGAGGATGTAGAACCTGGGGGTTTAGAATGACAAGACTAGAGTACATGCAAGGTGAGACTTGTTCCTTATGTACTCTAGTTCGCATGAGTCACATCCCGAGCGTAAGGATGACGAATCCCGGTGCCGAGCGACTAGTGCGATCCTCGGCACTGTGTCGGTGTTCCGAGCTCTAATACTCCAACCTCCAGTTACAGATGAACATCTCGAGTTATCCATCTCAGGAGTGTCCGCGTAAAGGTGCTGGCGGCCTTAGAGCAAGAGAGTGAAAGTATGAGCGCAGACTTGAGCACGTGAAGCTGAACGGGATCCGGGCGGGATCCAGTTCGGCGGAACAGTGGGAGTCGTACAGAGACGACGGTGGATGCGGACCAGCGACGAGAAACGTCAGAGGTCGACCACAGGGAGAACCGCGCTGTAAAAAGGCTGCTTGCAGGCAAGGGCGGGGCTTTAGAGCGCCGCGGGGCTCATAACCTGACAGAAGTCAGGCCTGCAAGGACACGAGGAAGTGTCTGTCTCAGCCGTCTGCGAATAAAGCAAAGAGCGGTCTATAAAGTACCTGCAAGGACACGAGGAAGTGTCTGTCTACAGGCAAGAGTGAGCACAAGAATATACATGAGTTGTGCGAGCATGCGTACCTCAGCCGTCTGCGAATAAAGCAAAGAGCGGTCTGAGGTACCCGGGATTATCCGGTGGATGGATGATGCCGTGCGAAAGTAGGTTTGGTTCCGGATACATGGTGGCACAGGCCAATATAGGAGAGAACACACTGAGCATAGGCATGAGATGGAAAATAGGAAAGAATAGACAAGAATAACGTGGAGGAGAACGGAACGCGCGCTGAGCCAGGGGCGAGGCGCCAAACATTCCGAATTGGGATGCCAGATGGAACTCGAGCTGGTCACCCAAATCGGGATGGAAAGTTCCCACGGTCCGGACATAGTGCAGGCTTGCCCATAACTCTTGACAGCGGGCAACCTGGGCGATTTTGCCCCCCTCAAAACAGCCCCTCCCAGGATCGGACCTCACATGGGATAATCCGGGGGCCTTGCTAATCAGGACATCCTGGGCTGGTAATCAGTACGTCTAGGGCTGGTAATACTCACGTCTACTAATGGTCGTTGCAACGTCTAGAAGTGGTCGATGTCTAAGGCAAATGTCTAATGCTTGTAAAGTTAATATTTATAATGTCGGTTACGTAATTGGCCTAGCATCCACTCGTCGCGACTTCCCGCAATGCTGCGAGGGGGGCGGGGAGGGTAGCCAAGGTGTTCGGGACAGGATTGGCAGAGACCACGGCGTAAGGCCTCGTCACGAACCTGTACAAAGGATCTATGGTAGTAGTCTAAGTCATCGGCAATATCTCGACCGTCCACTGCGTCTAGCCATAGGGGGCGAAGTTCTTCACAGTGCTGCAGTAGGTGTACAACGCGATCACGATTCCGGCCAGGAAGAGAGCTCGATGAGACCACAATGAGACTTATTGGCAAGGCGGCGAAGAAGCTGCCAATCCAGCGGAAACAAAAGTCAGCTTTCTGTGTGTCTCGGACAGAAATGCAAAGACCGGCGGCCAGTGCATCCGCTACCTCCAAAAATGTCGACGACGCGTGAAGCAACCAGCGCTCAGGTATGGCCCAGAATGGTGCTGTGGCTGATGAGGCAACGTGTCGGCGCAGGATTGCATCCAGTATTGCACTGCGAAAGGCCTTCAACTCCCGCCATGTGCGCAGCGCGGTCGCGCACATGCTAACGAGAGAGAGATCCACGCTGGTTGGAGTGTCTGAGGTTTTTCTCCTACTAGCAAGGAATGCAAATGCGGCCCAAAATTGGACCAGTGATTCCGCAGTTGCGCCTCGCATCGCACGGTCCACATTGTAGGGAAAGTACGATAGGATGGCCGGAATACTTTCGGTGGGGATAGCATCATAGAAACGGCGCTCAGAAAGTAGGTCCAAAGCAGATGGCGGCAACAGATTATACGTGTCTGGAGTGTTCTCGCTCGGGCGCAAACACTCCAGAATACGACGGAGGAGCGGATCGACCCAGGGGTCTTCTACGACATTCGCCCACCGAGAATCCCTCGCAGCCGTGAGGACTGCGAGGCGAAATGGTTTGGCGAATAGCGGAATGAGATTGACAGCGACATTGGCTCGCGCCTCTTCCGCAGCAAGATCCCACTGATTGCCACCTGAGGACATTGCCGCTTTGAGAGCAAGATCCCAATCGTCTCCTGAGAACATTGCTAGGTCACAGCAGAGAAGGTACGCCAACCTATGGTCAAGATATTCTGCTCTGATAGCAAGCAAAGCGGTGGATGCTAAAGACGGTGAGGCTTCCCGCCAAGTGGCAATGTTAAGAGCAAGATATTTTGTGCGAGCACAAAGAAGACCCAAGTCTGCATAGTCTGCATCGTTCCCTTGGGTCAAAGACTCAACACGCTCATATAGCGCCACACGCTCTCCATGTCGGCGCATACACATGGCGCTGCGTATAACTCGGAGAACTTCGCTGGAAGTGTGACCAGAGCTGGAACGTGTAAAGGCTATCCCGTCGGGGAAGTCAACGAGTCGGTCGCGAGTTCTCAGTATGTCGACAGCAGCAGAGTTCCAGCGGAAAGCTCCCAGAGCTTGCAGCCCTACAGCGACAGCGTCAGAGTCAGAGACCTCGACGATGAGCCAATGTAGCGCATCAGCCTCGAGCTTGTGGCAGTTCTGCTCGAGGTGATGGCGTATCCCAGACTTATCGTCGCGGATGCCTTCAAGACGTTCGACTGTCTTCTTCAGACGCTGGAAGATGCTGGGATTGTCACCAGTGGGTGACGGTTCGTAGGCAGGAGCCAAGAGAGTACCAACAAAGGTGTCCGCAGTGTTCGAGGTATGAATTCGACCGAACAAACCGGCCACCCTGTCCGCGATATATGAAATCACACGTTTACACGCGTTGCGAAAGACGGTCGTACGGGACGGAACGAGCGAGATTTCCCACTGTGGACTTCTCCTTTGGATTTTCCACAGGACGGAAGATATGGTTTGCTTGATCGTTTGAGGAGCGGCAAGGATGACTGTGAGACCAGTCAAGCCAAGCGCAAGAGCCGACGTGCGCATCTGCATTGAGAGTGGTGTAGACGTTGGGCACTGTGGCACCCAAAGCGGTATGAGCGTGCATGCAAGATAGAAAACGCCGAGAGAGCCACCGAGAGCGATAATCCATATTCCGATAGCTTTATCGAGCGTCCAAAGAAACGCAACCACACCGGCAAAGAAGAGGAACAGAGACAGATGCAGCAAGACCGGCAGGAACGCTACCACCTCGGCGACGTGCCAGGTGTTGAGTGCCTGGAAGTAAACCTCACGCCGAAGTACCCAGTCTTTGGGGCTCTTCGCAGAGGCGTTGTTACGAGCACGATACTCGGTGATCCACTGCTTCGCGAGGATGGACAGCAAAGCAACGGCTAGAGAGAGCAAGATGCTCGTAAACCAGAGACCATTGATCCAGCGCGAAAGAGGCGATTTATACGCGAGATCGGGTGGTGACGGGAGCGTCATCCCGGTTGAGTGATTGCTCGCTGCGACAAGAATATAGAGCGCTGTTGCAGCGTACGCGGTGTTGTCCGGCTGCAGGGACTGATAGCTTTCGATCACAAACGCGGTCGCTACGGCTGAAAAGAGACCAGCCTAGGTTACGTTCCTAGTCAGATTCGTAAGCCGCGGTGACTGTGGTGCTCACGAAGATAAGGAGGATGTCGAGCGTCGTACTCCATCCGTCGAGGAGAACGTCGTCGAAGGCTTTCGCTTCCTTGCGGTACACCTTCCAAACCCGCGCAGCCTCTTCAAGCTCGCTTCCTATAATAGGATCGGGCGGGAACTCCTTCCTGAAGTCGGTGTCGGCAGGCTCGGGTGTCAACTTGCACTCCGCATTTGCTAAGAATAGTTAGTTTACGGCCGCGTGAGCACAAAAGACCATGCCTGGAGGTGGGACCGTCGAATCGTCGTCGTCCTCATAGCTTTGAATACTGCTCTGCGACGAGTTTACGTCGGTTGACGCCAGTGAAACCGTATACCGTTCTTTCGCTGCAAGATTGTAGATCAGGCAATGTCGAACTCAGTACCTGGATCTACATACGTGTACGTGGGTCCGGTGCTACTCCATCGTGTGATCCGCGTCCTTCGTCCTGCGCGGAAGGTGTGTCGGATAGCGCATATGAAAGCTGGAGGTCTTCCTTTGCTGCGATCGTAGAGAGTTGGTTCAGGAAACGCGAACGGTCCATTGGGACACCATAATAGAGAGCTTACCATGACGCGACTCCTTATCGTCCTCCCCGCGTGCTCCGTAGTCGGTGGTAAGAGGAAAGAGACGGAAGCGGCCGCTCATCGTAATCTTCGGACTTGTCTCCTGCGTCACGGGCATGTTCAGACGATTTCGATGCGACGACGGTGGTAAGAGACAGGAAACAAGAGTTACGAGTTGCGAGTCGTCGCTCAGTTGAACTCATTGAAGCCTCGAGGCCGAGGCACGGCTTCCGCCCTATAACGATGGAACATCGACCTGATATGTCCCAACCCTTTCATGGCGCCTACGAACCATGTTGCCAGCTGGCAGTTGTATGAAGAAATGGCATGACAGGTGTCGCGTTGCGTCCGCGAGAACCCTGAAGAACCGGGATGCTGAACAGAATACCTTATTTGACGAGAGGTTCCTGAAAGAAACCGGGTTCGCTAATAGTATCATCCCTATGAAGGCCCTCCTTGCTGAATATCATCATCAGTACCCATGGCGGTCAAGCCAGTTCAGCGCGGTCTTGTAGAGTATAGGCGCCGTGAGATGGAGGTTGATACAGTGGCCAGCGTCCGGGATGACAGCTACGTCGAGAGTTCATCCCCCATACCGAGGCGCAATTAGGAGACAAGGGCTCACCAAATTCGAAGCTGCGTGCAGCGGGGTAGAACTGCTCCTCGCTCGCCAAATTCGCGCACTTCGGCTCCGTGCAGGCGAACTGATCACTATCGCCGGCAACCGTGAAGACGTCGCCTTTGAAGTCTGGAGCAGGCTTCCCGACGATGCCGTCTTTGGTGCCTGTCACAGACACGAGTTCGCCGAAGGTTACTGTGTCCTTGTGCGCTTCGTCGAACGCCAGCATCGCAGGGTCGAAGGTACCTTCAGGTCCGTAGAAGCTTGCACGAGCTTCCGCGTCGACGCTTGTGACATAGCCCGAGGGGAGGTCACCGAAGCGGACCGGGTCAACTTCGTTTGCGGGCAGGAAGACTGCGTCGCCGGGGTTGCCGATTTTATGACCGTACTATCACAATGAGAGTGAGTCAGATTCGAACTCTCAAAATCGAACTTCCGCCCACTCACTCCCGTGAGTATTACGGCGTCGATCAAGTCCGGTACAGTGCTGATCACTTCATTCCCGATGATGCTCCCGAGCGAATGGCCCACGTAGACAATCTTCTTGAATGGCCGGTGTGCGCCAGCAACGCCTCCATCGCGTGCGAGACGTATGATTTGAGCCACGAAGGCGCCATCGAAGGGATTCTGAACGACGGTAACGGGATCGGGGTGGTCGCTTTCGCCGCATGCTGAGGAAGTCAAATGCGAGTCGCCACGGCAGTCAGTCATTTGCAGCAACATTGTGAGATTAGTAGCTCACCGAGGCGATCCATATTGAGAGTCGGATAACCATGCGCAGAAGCCCAACGGACCCAGCTGTAGGTGTCGGGCTCGAAGTCGGGGTCCATGTATTGGTGGTCATACGTCGAGCCATGAACGAGGATCTGGAGCGTATCCGCGCGCCCGGGGACGTTGACTGTAGGCTCGCAGAAACGCAGCTTGACTCTGAACGTCCCAGTGACGGGAACGGTTGCATTTTCAGGAGGGGAGCCAGAGCTGAGGTCAAAGTTCGTTGCAGAGGCGGTCACCGACGCCAAGGACTCCGTGCAGCGAGGAGTAGGGAACGTATGAGCTGGACGGCTGAGGTAGACCAGGAGAGGCACAATGGGAAGAGCGTTGAAGAGAACCATGTCGTTGGTACTGCGATGAGCGTCGAAAGATTCGTTGACGTCTTATATATGGTCCGCTGTACATCGCTGCCGGGATACGAGCGCAAGGTTATTTGACGTCTATTCTGAGTGAATTGTTGAGGAGGTCCTGAGCGCTGCTTGTAGAAGAACCTCAGACCAGTGCACTCGGGCGCCTTTACCAAGCAGAATCTGAGGTCGTGCGAAAAGGTTGTATGTGACGTCAGCATGAATACGTCGAAGCTGTAGACGCGGTGCTGCGGTACGGGCGCCGATGAACGCCGCCAAGTTCCTGATTTGCGGGGAGGTGTCGGCCACACCGTATGAGGAGGTAACATAGGCAGCCGACTGACAAAGACACGTCACACGCCTGCAAGCTCGTTTACCAATAATCGAGGCAGTACCGCACGCTGACCTGGCCCCTATGACGTGTTGGCGGTTCTACAAGCGATGGAGATTCAAGTGGCCAGATACTTACTGAGTCGAGCACAAGTATCGTGCCAAGATCAACGTGCGATTTCGAATTCCGCTCTCGCGCTTGCCTTCCTCCTTTACTGTAATCATAGCAGTCACAATCGAAGTCTGCATCGACTCTTTGGAATATTCAAGAGCGTACGCGTAGCATTGGCTGCTAGGAATTGTCGCCGTGCATACTACTTGTCTCCGGCGCTCTATGGGATGCGCGAACAGGCTGTGTCCATAACCGCCGGCTCGTCCTGCTTTCCGTCGACTTCTGCCATACACACAGCTTCTTACGCGCACTCGACGTACCTAACTGGGTGCAGGCGGACCTGGTTTCTCAAGCGCGATACATCCGTTGTTCTCGCCGACGCTGACGCGTTGTCGGCGTCGCTTGATCGTCCGGTACTGTCTTGCTGTTGCTGGCGCGTGGAAGACGAACAGGACGTGCTATACCATTGCGATCGGCTAGCCAGCGCTCTGATGCACGCCGCTGTATGTCCTATGTCCTCGTTGGCTCCGCTTTCTCGCCCTGTCTTTTCATATCCCACGCGTCCTCCACTTATGTCTACCTTGGCGCATCATTTTCTCGCTCATTCGCTCACGAGCATTGCATCACCCTCATCCTTCTGTTCCGTTCCACCCCCTATTATTCTGTGCACACGCTCATTATGGACATTATGAATTCACTCTACTTTCCACCTCTTGACTCGCTGCGCCCTCGCCGTTCGCAAAGCCATCACGCCCATCTATACCCGCTGTTGTTACACGCCTCCCCCATTGGCCTTTCCGCCCTCTGCGCTCACTCGCTAACGCTCACGCGAATAACGCTCTTTCGCTCGCGCAGCTCCCACGGTCCCAGAAGCGTGTATAGATTTGTACAACACCACAGCCTGTGGTACTGTCACCTTTTGCGGCGAGGAGATCTGCGTGCCGCCTCTCGCGAGTGCACCGGGTGCGGGTGGCAAATCCAGAGCCCGTCCCTTAAGTTGCTGTGACTTACTCGCGCGCGCGGCCCTATATAACAATCGTGCATTGCACCATGACTCTGCGGGACTCCTCAACGCCGCTACGCAACTCGGTTTTTTCTGGCAACGTCTCCACGCACACCGTACAGTACAGGATCACTTTCTCTCCATCTCGACGCGGCCATCGGCGTGCAACATCGTGCAAACGTCTCCAGGCGTTCTGTTGCAGCGATCCAAATTTGGGCTGCTCAAAGACTCGGAATCCGGAGCTGACCAATTCTCGTTGGCAATGAACATAACCCGACACCTCTGTGCAGCGCTGCATACTGTTTCCGCCTTGCCTCACGTTCCGTCCGGGAACGCGACTCATTTTCGACCGAGCCAGCCTGTAGGTGCGGGGAATTCTCTGATAACGCGCGTCTGCGTAAGGGCATTGACGGTACACATTCTCCCCCCCCCCCGTATTCGGGCCCAGTCTTCGGCGCGGCAACACGTTCTACGATGGGCGCTGTAGTACACCAGCATGTGACGTCGTTAGCACACGGATATACACCGGGCGCAAACGGGGTGAAGACTCTGGCGTCAGTCTTCAGCCTGAAGAAGAGTAAGAGATTGTAATAGTTATCATGACAGCGATTACAAAAGGCGATCCACAGCGGCATCACACGAGTCTTCAGGCTAGGAATGTGGCGGCGGTCTTCACCCCCTTTGCTCCCGGTGGTAACTTACGTCGGTTGGTTGTGATGAATCCGCAGATCACGCCCGTGCATATGCGGTTCAAGGCGACAAAAACATGCTCACACGCACCGGTGTCACTGACTACTATGAATATTTTCGTAGTACACAGTATAACTCAGACTACGATCTTTCTCCGAAGGCTCGTGTGGCTCCTGGGGTCAACGAAGTGGGATCGCACTGGGATGTGAAGGCGCTCCTTGCTATCCCTGTCAGTACCCATGGCGGTCAAGCCAGTTCAGCGCAATCTCGTAGAGGATAGGCGCCGTGAAATGGAGGTTGATACAATGGCCAGCGTTCGGGATGACAGCTACGTCGAGGGGTCAGATCCCCACATCAAGACACAATTCAAGAACAAGTGCTCACCATATTCGAAGCTGCGTGCAGCGGGGTAGAACTGCTCCTCGCTCGCCAAATTCGCACACTTCGGCTCCGTGCACGCGAAGTGATCACTATCGCCGGCGACCGTGAAGACGTCGCCTTTGAAGTCCGGAGCAGGCTTCCCGACGATGCCGTCTTTGGTGCCCGTCACGGACGCGAATTCGCCGAAGGCTGCTGTGTCCTTGTGCGCTTCGTCGAATGCGAGCATCGCGGGGTCGAAGGTGCCTTCCGGTCCGTAGAAGTCTGCAGCGCGAGCTTGCGCGTCGACGCTTGTGACATAGCCCGAAGGGAGGTCACCGAAGCGGACCGGGTCAACTTCGTTGGCGGGTGGGAAGACTGCGTCGCCGGGGTCGCCGATTTTATGGCTGTACTGCGACAAATGAGTGCGAGTCAGATTCAAGATCTCGAGCAAAACATCCGGCAACTCACTCCAGTGAGTATTGCACCATCGATCAAGTCCGGTACAGTGCTTATCACTTCATTCCCGATGCCGCTCCCGAACGAATGGCCCACGTAAACAATCTTTTTGAACGGCCGGTGCGCACCAGCAACGCCTCCATCGCGTGCGAGGCGTATGATCTGAGCCACGAAGGCGCTACCGAAGGGATTCTGAACGACAGTAACGGGATCGGGATGGTCGCTTTCGCCGTATCCTGAGAAAGTCAAATGCGAGTCCCCACGGCAGTCAGTCATTGGCGACATCGCGTGGATAGTAGCTCACCGAGGCGATCCATATTGAGAGTCGCATAGCCATGCGCAGAAGCCCAATGGACCCAGCTGTAGGTGTCAGGCTCGAAGTCGGGGTCCATGTACTGGTGGCTATACGTCAAGCCGTGAACCAGGATCTGGAGCGTATCCGCGTGCCCGGGGACGTGGACCGTAGGCTCGCAGAATCGCAGCTTGACGTTGAACGTCCCAGTGACGGGAACGGTCGCATTTTCAGGAGGGGAGCCAGAGCTGAGGTCGAAGTTCGTTGCAGAGGCGGTCACCGACGCCAAGGACTCCGTGCAGCGAGGAGTAGGGAACGTGTGAGCTGGGCGGCCGAGGTAGGCCAGGATAGGCGCAATAGGAAGAGCTTTGAAGAGAACCATATCGTCGGTACTGCGATGAGCGTCGAAGGATTCGTTGACGTCTTATATATGGTTCGCTGCACATCGCTGCCGGGATACGAGCGCAAGGTCATTTGCAATTGATGTCCATGATGAGGTCATGATCAAGACTACTGCAAGTCTCCAAGTAAAACAGCCTCGCTTTGACGCAAAAGAACCTCTCCAAGTCGCCATGATGGAGACCAATGCACTCTGGTACCTCATTACCAAGCAGAAGCTGCGGTCGTGGGAAGGGGCTCTATGTGACATCAGCACGAATACGTTGAAGCTTTAGATGCGGTGCTGCGGTACGGGCGTCCACTGTGAACGTCGTCAAGTCAAAATTTGCGATTTGCGGAGAGTGTAGGTAGATCGCTTACCAATATTCGAGGCACGCCCTTCTGGCTGACATGGCCCTATGACGTGAACCTCGCGCTGGTCCCAGAAGCGAGGAGTCTGAGATCCAATTGTGAGATGCAGAGTCCAAGGTGCGATTTCGAATTTGAGTTCCGCCCCGCGCTTGCCTTCTCCCAACCTGAATGACAGCAGTCACAATCGAAGTCTGCATCGACTCTTTGGAGTCTGCAAGAGCGTACGCGCTGCAATGACTGCTGGAACATGTCACCGTGCATACCACTTGTCTCCAGCGCTCTATCGGGAGGCGCCAATAGGCTCGAAGTATGCGGCAACCTCGGCGCTGGAGGAGGCACTACGCCGTCCCTCGGACTGGTCAGAACTCTACGGCAACGATTCCCAACGACGCCTTTAATGGTGCGCGGGCAGCGACGCGCTTGAGCTTTGCGGTGAACATCTTCGGCGATCAGGTCATGATTCGACCTCGTATCGGCGACTTCGTCTACACCGAGGACGAAATCGATATCATGCTGGCCGACATCTTGGCATTCAAGGAGGAAGGCGTCTTGGGCGTGGTACTTGGTGTACTCACGCCCGATCGCCTCGTCGACACTGAGCGTACAAATCGGTCTGGCATATCCACCCGCGGCAACCTGCACAAGCTCACGCAACTCTAGGCTTATTTCTGCAGCCCAGGGAACTGAAGGTACGTTGAAGCTTCAGGACAACAGTGATACGACACAACACTGACAGTATTTGACCAGTTACCTTTCACAGAGCCGTCGACATGACGGCCAACGCTGAACAAGGCATGTAGCTTCCAAGCCGACGCTGACTTATATGGTGACATCTTCCCAGCGTTCTCCAGTATTGCACGCATTGAAGGCATCACTCGAGTCCTAACTAGGTACCGTCCAAGGCGTATCTTTGTGTCCTTGCAGTCTGACGCATGGTCTCGCAGCGGCCTTCGTCCAACAGTCCTGGAAGGCATCGACACTCTCGCTACCATCGCACGTCGTCAAGACCTTGGCGCACTAAGAATCATTCCTGGCTCCGGCGTCAACGCGGACACGGTTGAACCTATACTTCGTGCACTCTGGACTCATGGTGTGCGCGAGGTGCACATGTCGGGCGGCGAGTGGATAGAGAGCAGCGTGTCGTCCGGTGCTCGTCCGGAGGATATGGACATGGGCGGCTGGAAGATCTGGCGCACGTCCGAGCGCAAAGTGCGGGCGGTGCGAGAAATCGTAGATTCGATTTCCAGAGAGATGACTCTTTGAGCCAGTCTAGCTGCGCCCTCGGTGGGCAGATAGCTTTCCACGCCACACGCTTCCATGATGTAGGCGTGCTCGCAGCGCAATATCGAGTTGAAGGTAGTCGTACATTCCAAGGATTGAACTATACATATTATACACTTGACCGCGTGGGCAGCTCGGTCCTTCAGACAAAGGAATCTGGGATCAGTTGGAGGGGGCTCTGTGCATCGTTAGCTCTCTTATTTAAGGTGTGCAGTACGAAGCGAGCCTCACCTTCTTCGATATGCCCTACGCCACCAACGCGAGTTAGCATACGAGTCTTGTCGGTATGAGCGTCGTGTGGCAGGCTTACATTCTCTTCCCATTGCAGTTCGGCGTGTAACGCCGTCATGCCGAAGGATACCTCGACGGCGTAGTTGATCGCCCAGTAATCCTTCCCGTCCTTGTTCGTCTCCTTCTTCAAGACCTTGTGAAGGCCGCTGAGGTCACCCGAGATCATACAGACGCGGCGGAGGCCGTCCGCCAAAATCCTGTCTGCGATTTTCTCTCAGCATCGCACCAAGAAAATAGTGACGGCGTCAGGCGGACGTACCCCCAGGAAGATACAGCCAGTCGGGCACATCGTCGCCGTCCACGGCGTATATCTGCAGCGAGAAGTCGTCCATGACGCTGAGTTCCGGCTTCGTTGAGTACGTCTTTACGTAGGTGTTGCGTTTCCTCCCGTCAGCGCGAACGAGTTCGTGCTTGCTCACGAGCGAGCCGAACAGCGGCCCGATGCGCGTGAAACCGTCCTCCCAAGTTGACTTCGCAGCTGGTCTTTCTCGCTGAAGGCGACGATGCAGTTCCGATGTGTCCTTGTACAGCGGAGAGAGCGCGAGGCCGAAGTGCGCGCGGACGGCACGCGCCTGCACGAGCTGCTTCGTGTACCATCTGCCGGCAGCAGGGCTCAGTCAACGAGGCGGAAACGAAATAACTGGAGCGCTTACATCGTCGCGCCCTCTGCAGCGGCTTTCTTCCTGAGGGGAAGAGTTAGCGGCGGATTGTAGGCGCGAGGCGGACAGGACACGTACGTTCCATCGTCGACGGTGACAAACTGGATGCCGCGCAGAGTGATCTTCTCGCTCAGCATCGTGCGCATGTACGCCGAGTCGGCATAACCGCCCACGAGCAGGACGACGTCGCAGATCCGTTGTGAGCGCTCGATGATGCGTTCGCAGCTCGCCAGGATATCGGTCAGGGAATTCTGGAAGGCAAGCTTCACTTCTTCGCTAGAGAACAGGGTGTTTGGATGAGCAGGCACGGCGTAAAGGACCCGACGAACCTCGACAAGGTAATCCGTCCGCGAGAGATGCCGACTGATGGGTCATTATCCTGCATGCGCCCGAAGGCGATGACTGAAGGGTCATCGCTTCCATCGAACCGTCGTTTCTGCAGGGGGCACATTCAGCAAGTACATCAAGCGCTCCTGGGACAGCAGACACTGACTGTCTTCTTCTCGAACACGTCCATCATCTCGTTGATGTACTCGTCGGTACCGAACTTCACGCGGGTCAGTGCGTGGCTCGCAGTGCGCCATGTCATGGACACACCTTCGAGTTAGCAAGTCGAAGGCGCAAGAAGTGCTCTGCGTCGCGGTTGACAAACACACTGCGAAGGCATCGTCAGAGTCTTGCAGGGCCGTGTGCAAACATCAGTTCACCTTCCAGCCTGAACGCACTCGCTTCCCGTAACCTCTTCGAGGAGAACCTTGGGCAAGGCTGCGGTGCAACGATAGACCGTAGTATCGACGGTAGAACCTCCAGCGTCGAGCACAGCAAAGTTGGTGCCTGGACCCAGCCATCGTGCGCCGCGCGTGTGCTCAAGCGCAAAGTGCACGCTGGCCTCTGCTTCCGTGACAAATTGCAATCTCTCATGCAAGTCCTCCGTCGACAAGTCCTCAGGGAGGATACCAGCGCGCAGAACGGCATCACGGAGGAACCCTTGCTGAACAGCATCCCATCCGTTCGGAGTGGCGAGAACCAGAACGAAGGAATCGCCCAGCCTGGACCAGATGCGTGCGCCGTCGTGTGAGGAGGACTGGAAGAACTCGACAGCATGGTTAAAGAGGAATTCCAGGAAGTCGGCGTAAACCTAGAATCCGAGATGAGAACAGTCTGCTGCCGGCGCCGCGCGTGTGTACCTTCTTCAGTGCGACACCCGGTGGGAGCGCCGGGACGTCCAGGTTGGAAGCGACCCGCATGCTCTGCGGATGGAGGTGCAACTTGAACCACTTGGCAAGGTGTGACGGCTCCTCGCCGTCCATATCAGGACTCTCGAGCGCATCTGCACCGAAGGCGATGGGAACGCCGTGCTGATAGCGAACAAGTGTAGGTAGCTTGCTGTCGCCAGCCGCGTCTTCCTGAACACATCGTCAGACCTGAAGCTGTAGATCAACGCAATGAACGTACCTGGCCGGGCCAGCGCGTCACTGAGCGCACACGCGGGGCACTCCCAGGCTCGAGGTGCGCAAACGAAATGCCTGAGTTGGTCGTCCCCAGGTCTATGGAGAACACGAGTTTCTCGGAGCCTGCGTAGGCCATGGTGGTACGGGGTGGAAGACAAGCAAGGCACACAATCGACGCGGTGGCAAATCCAGCGCTGCCGCAGAGTGCCCCTAATATGTCGTCGTCTTGTTGAGGCTGTGGGCGATTTCCGCTCAAAAGCCGCCGGACTCTACTCGGTGGCGCACGAGCTGCTTCATATTTCGAGGGATGCACAGCATCTGCTAATCCGTAACGTCCAGGCTGTGTCTGCGAGATTAATTCGATTGCCATGAGCGACAGGAGAGCCTATACAGGAATGAATCATCAGCGTGCGTCCCGGACATACAGAAATCAACTGACAGGAGGACGCTTGGGAACAGTCGAGAACGGAAATGCTACGAAGCGTACGCATGGGATAGGTGCTCAAGCAGCGGCGGGTAGATGGTCTACTGCAGGCGCCGTTCTTGGTACACCGGTCGCGGGTGGCCCGCCCATGACGAATACTTCAAGGCTCGTGACATCGTCCTCGTCGTTGACCGTGAGGCCGATGATGCGATCCTCGTCCATGACCACGCCGTCGTACTCAAACTGCTCGTCCCAAACGGACTCCATGCAGGTCAAGCTCGTGAAACCGCCTGGGACGGTGCTGATTGAGGATTGAGTTATGTCGGAAGCACAAGAAAGACGATCGGGATCGTTGGCATCCACATCGGGCACTCGAAGCATTTTATTGAAGTCCAAGACGTAGATGGGACCAAAACCGTCCGCATGTAAGAAGCCAACGTGACGAGAGCCGATGGTATGACGGTTCCACTTTGGTGGCCAGTCCCACTTGTCCCAGCGCGTATTATGTGCCCACGCGTGCCAGTGTACGCGGAGGACACTATCAGTGCCATGGCGTTGTGCAGCGCTGATGTGCGAGAGGAACATTGCACGCGTGGCAACGAAGCCCTCGACATCCGATTCATCAGGATCGCCGGTGCGCATCGTAAAGCAGATGATTGACTTCTCAGGATCAACACCAAAGGTTCGTCGTGGCTGAGCGTATGGAGAAGAGCCGAACGAGTTGGGCTCGGAGCGGAACATGTAGGAGATGAGGGGGAAGGGAAGATCAAAGCGGGCCTGGAGTCGGATAGGCCGACTGGGTTGAGTGGATGACGCGTCGAACGAGTAGACCTCCAGACTCTCGCCATCAAGAGCAGGAAGGATGAGCTGGTGAGCGGAAAGAACTGCGAAAGTGTTGACAGCACTGCTCATCGACTCGTTGATTGTCTATATTAAAGTCAGACTCGCAGCATACGAGAACGGGTATGGAGGGACGCACGCCCTTGAGTTGTCCAGTAGTCCAGTCCCAGATCACAATGCAGTCCCGTCGTACATCGTCTTCCCACGTAGAAAGCCAAAAATGCACGATGACATGCACACCGACGATGTGTGGTGTGATCATGAAATCTGGGTCCCGGCCATGCGTAGGCACGGCGTACTCGATGAAGCTTTTTGCTGCTCCAGGATGGACAGCTCCACCAAATATTGTGCGAAAATGCACTCGAAACGTAAGATTCTCGCTGCAAAGTGTGAGCGACATGTCGGTATGTTGGCGTCATCCCTAGACTGACCGAGACGGTCGTCGATGCTGCTCGACGAAGCACAACAGGCCTTGATCAAATTCGACGACGAAGTCGACCATTGTCTCCTCGAACTTCAGGTACTCCCACTTGCCGTACTCCTGGCCTGCCGTGTCTAGGCCAGGAAGCATGGTATACGCAAGGGTATTGGGATGTACACCTCCATTGGTATTGTCGAGACTGAGGAAGAAGTAGCCCCCGGCCAGCTCATAGAGCCCGCCAGGTTTGAATGGAACGTCGATAGTCGTGCGCAGAGACGGCCCGAGTTCCAGCCAGGCCTTGCGCCAGGCTTTCACGCGCTCCAAGGTTCGTGCAGCCCCCTCTGACCGTAGGAGAGTCAGACCTCCATCTTCGAGCTCAATAGCCAGTTGAAGGCTGGGCGACTCTGTTACGAGCGCACGGAAAAGCTTTGAGACCTGGAAAGCTTTGAGCGACGCTGGTTGCAGATCTGCAGGAAGCTCCACGCGCCTGTTGAACCGTACGGATTGACTTCGCGTTCAAGAAGAGAAAGGTGCGCAGCCAGAGCTCGTGTGGAATGCGAGGCATGCGGCAAGAGGTTAAGAGCCAACATGCGTGTAAACTCCGCGCTTGCGTCTTGACCTCTCACCATCTCCTGGCGGTTCTGATACGACCAAACGCGCTCTGAACGCTGTACGTTGCCGCGGTAGAAAGCATGGGCTCTCAACCCGTATTGTCACATTGGAACACGATTCCAGGCGACCTGCAATGGGAAATTGCCCGCTACTGCGATCGCGCGACTGTCATCCGACTCTGTGTTTTGCAGCGCTCGTGGTCTGCGACATGCTCACCAGCCCTCTACTCTACCATCACGCTCAAAATTTGCAAACACTCCGACGTTCATCGAGCTATCGCATGTGCACGTACTCTGCTCATACCGACGAGGTCTACGCTTGTCCGCCGGCTCACCATCGACTCGGTGCCGGACCACGACGTGTTTGAGTCCTCTCGCGTGGCACTCTCTGCTCTAAACGACGCCCTCAAACACTTGCATTCGCTGCAGCACCTGTCAATCCAGAGCAAGGTGTCTACCGTTGCAGATGACATCGCGTTACCATTCACTATTCGCCGACTCATGCGGACCCGGGCGTTCAACCTTGTCACGCTTACTCTCCCGTCTCGCTACATCGCATACGACGGCGCGCTGTTCTACAGCGCCCTAGAAGCACAGCTTGATACGCTCGAAATGCTAGTGCACAGCGGACCAATTGTGCCCGGACAGTTGGGGTGGACTGTGCTGCGCAGAGCCGCCCAAGCCGGCTGTATTGTCTTGCAGTATGACCCTCAGGCTGGATCGCGTCTCGATGCCTTCCCTGTCTTCGTAACGCGGGAACTCCAGCCGCATTACTTTGCTGCGGTTTCGCGATTCTACAACGGCCCACCCGACCTGAAACTTTCGCTCTGGATCAGCGCTCCGGAGGATATAGCTTCCACCCTCGCGGCCCTTTCGATGACCTTCGCTACCAAGATAGAATCTCTCGGCCTCTTTCTCCAGGTCGAAGTCGAAGCACCAGACATACTCCTAGACCCCGATAACGTTGCCGACGGGCTTGTGCGATTCCGCCAGAACCTGCGCGACGTCCAGTTCAGTACGTGGAACGATCAGCAGATAGAGCCCTCCTTGGAGGTGCCAACTCCCACCCTCGTCGAGCTGGCCTCCCTGGCCCGGGCACGCGGTTGTCTACGGCTCTTGATGATCTCGTTAAATAACCAGCGCATTTGTCGACGGGACCGCTTGGGTTTTGTGGAATGGATCGCAATGGAGTCACCGGCATGATACTTATGCGCACGTTCGGGACATGGTCCCGTATGTGCTCGCCACACTCTAGAGATACAATCCTTCAGACCTACTGTGTGTATATTGTACGCATACTGTGCTATGAAAGGCTGCGATTCTGCATAGCGTGATGTCGCCGATTCGCACAGACGTACGAGTCCGGATGTGGCCTTGCATAGACTGGTCCTGGGGTGCCGGGCGCCCACGCGAGTGCAAATTTCTGGCGAGTCCTGCGCGCGAGTGGACCATCTTGGACCTCTATGGGCCATTGTTGGCGAGCGGCGTGATGGTCTGCGCGGCGAGGAGGATGAGTGTGCTTTCACCGATGGTACACGCTCCTGATGAAGTTCTTGTACGTGGTCGGGTGCTCTGCCCGCACAGCCCAGGTCCTTTCGCTGCAAAGAGGCATATTTCGGGAATCTTACCACGCAAGAATGTCGCGAAGGACAGCTTGTTCCCAATATAGGTGTAACGTACACCGACAGAGAGTCTGGGGTCCAGGAATATTGAAGTACAAATAGCCAAAAATGGTGGGTCCATCCAAGCCTCAAGACGGTATTAAGGAAAGAGCGCAACGAAGTAGTACATATCGTCTAGTGGTGGAACCGCTGGTAGTGTCGTCGTTCGTGTCCGGTATGATCATGATCGATTTGAGAACTTGCAGAGCTCGTCGATGGTGCAGGAGGAGCAAGGAGATCGGTACGCGTACGGGGGTCGACGACGCGCTCGCCATCAAACGTGGTCGCAAGCCACGCAAACGTTTCGCGTAGCATAATCTGACCCGCTCTCTCGGTGACCGAGTCGAGCGCGTGCCATGCGTGCGTGACGAACTCGCCTTTACTGCACCGAAGTCAGCTACAGCAAGAGAACGATAAGAAGGGAAACACACCAATATCGGTTCTTGAAGTTGCCGTTGGCTTCGGTACACGGTACGAGTATAAGATCCTCGCCCTCTTTGAGAGTAGGACGCACGAAGAGGTTGAACGCCGTCTGCTCGTACTTTTCGCGCATCTTCCACTCTTTGCACTCGGGGATCTGCAACATGCGTTAGCTACGATGACTGCTTCTGCACTGCAGTCCCGGGCACCTTCTCAGGGCATTCCATGATAGCGTCGAGCTGTATCGAGTGAGGTAAAGTCACAGAACAAAGGACGACTACCGACGCACGATATCAAGCGCCTTCTGCCCGCTCCTGAAGACCATAAATCCCGTGTTCGTCGCGTTCTGGTTCTGCGGCATGCTGTGCACCGGCTGGTCCATCGCGAGCAACATCGCTGCACGCTCATGGAATCCCCAGCGGTCGAGGAGGTCCTCAATCGGCCACGACGGCTGCGTAACGTCTAACCCAACCCACGTCCGTCAGTCCCGGCGCAAAGTCTCGCGGGAAGCACGCACATGCATCCGAGTCGAAGAAGACGACAATCTTGCAGTCCGGGTTGGCGACCATATCGCGTATCGCGCGCGTCTTGCTCCAGATGGGGCTGTATCCCGCTTGCCGCGTTGTGCGGACCATTCGGTAGGTGTACCCGTGGCGAAGACTCCACCACAGCGCGTAGTAGGTCGAGAACGTGCGGAAGTCGAGCGCGTGCATCACGTCGTCTGGGACGCTGGAGGGAGCGACGGCGGCGAGAGGGCGCGTGTCGGCGGCCATCACGCAGATTTGGCGCGGGTCGTCGACGTATGTTCGCTTCCTCTGCGTGGCGGGCGCGGGCGACGGTACGAAGGACCACGCATGGCGGAACGCGACCAGGGGATCGAGCTCGCCGGTGCTGGCGAGCGTGGCGGGCTGCGGGGACGAGCGCAGGGACTCTGGAAGGAACGACAGCCGCAGGTCGTACTGCAGCGGCGCGAAGATAACGAGCGAGTAGAAAACGAACGAGACGGCGGCGCCGACGAGGAAAGGTACGAGGCTCGGGTGGCGCAGCATTTCGAGCTTATAAGGGATTGCGGTCAGGCGCAACTCTATCGGACATTCCGCCCGCCAGTTCGGCGTTCGCCACACGTCGCTTACGAGGAATTGCATGTTATTGCAGCGTAACAGGAAAGAACTCGGAAATGCAAGGGCACACACACACAGATCGACCAGCGCGCAGATGCTACATAACTTAGGACGAGAAGCCGCAGCCTCAGAAGTCTCCCCAGTTGCGCTTGAACTAGAGCAATAGGGATCAGGAACGCTGCACGTACAGTCAACGCAACACGTACCTTGTACTGTTTCATCATCCGTATTCAAAGACCCGGTCAGCATGCAAGCGGTCTATCACGCGAATGAAAGAACCAATATTCACCTTGTAAGGAACGTTCTTTCTGCATGCGTACGTCAGTAACCAGGGCACCATAAAATCCGAACCTTACGCACCGCATCCGATCTGCAGGCGTCTTTGGCCGCTTAAAGCCATCGTCACCTTCGCCCCACTGTGCCTTCTCCTGGCTCTCTCCGCGCGCAGTCTTGAACCGTTCCGTCGGATTCTGCTTCTCCGGCGGCGGCTGGCGCACAATCTTGGGCTTCTGCCGTGTCTGCTGCGGCTCCTCGAACACGGCCTGGTCATCGTGCGGGTGCGCCGCGTCGAGCACAGGGTCGGACGCTGGCGGTGCCTCGCCTGCTGGCGGAGGCGTGTCCCCAGCATACTCGACCTTGACGTCCGACTCTGCCTTCGTCTCGTCCGACGACGGCGGTGCTGGGTGATCATGGTCATGTCCCGCTACATGCGTAAGATTAGATAGGACGCAGCCAAAAATATTCAGATGCTGCTCGCCTTTCTCCCCAGCCTCGCCCTCGAGTGGTAAACCTTGGAAGGCACGCTCACGGCGATCTTCTTCCGCCTCGATGTGTTCATGATTTGCAAAATGCTCGTCATCCTCGGGATGGGTGTACGCCTCGTCCGTTTGTGTGTCCGGTGTTGAGTGGTAGAGCTCTGAAGAAGACGAGCGTCAGGCATGAAGCAAATACGCTAACATGTACGAATGGAACAATGGTGTGCACGACGCGCTCTTCTGAGCAGCCGATGATAGGTATGCCCCCGCTGAGGCGAGAAATATTTACACCCACGCATAGCGGCGGTGCATATCCCCCTCAGGACAGAAATAGACTCGACACGGTCGGTGTAGACGTTGATTGCGTACCTTCGTGGTGCAGGAAGAACTCTAAGACACGACCATTAAGCAGGATTACGCAGGGAAGAGCCGCACGAACGCACCGCTCTCGACATCGTAGTGATGACCCTCAGCACCGAGCTCCTTACTCAGGTCTGGCAGCCCCTCGAAGCCAGCACGCTCGAACTCGGCCTTGCTGATTCGATTGTCGCGGTCGGCGTCGAGGAGCTGGAGCACGCGCGCAACGACCATGTCCGCCTTCTCCTTAATCTTCTGCATATCCTTGTCCTTTGGATTCCAGTCGTGGTGGACGCCATAGACGGCCTCGATCTCGCCGCGGTCCCAGAACCCGTCGTGGTCGAGGTCGTGGAGCTGGAAGAATGACGCGAGGTCGAACGTGTCGCTGCGTGACGCATTAGTCCAACAGCGCGCGCGCAAGTTCTGTAGACTTGCATATGGTGCTCAGAGGACATCTATTACGACAGGGCTTGAGTTAACTGCAAAGCTGGTGCACGCGCGCACGTACGTGTTGGCGTATATAGCCCTCCTGGGAATGGTCCTCGCCGCCCTGCGCATGCCCGTGGTCGCCGTGAGCACGTGCAGCGGCCAGCGCCCATATCAAAGTAGCAGCAGTCGCAGCTGGACGCATGTTCACGAATGGCAGGATGCAAGGGCCGCGACTTGCCGCAACCACTGACCTTCCACTCGCAATCCCCGGGAGGATGTCTTTTCTTCGTCACGGTCAAATTTGCTCTATTGGATATTATCTACGAGTTACAAGTTGCTAGGCACTTTGGAACCATTTCGCCTTCCACATAGACTCCTCCCAATTTCCTCGTAATGACATCGACACGCTGACGTTCCCAATCTCCAACCGAAGTAGGTCTGGGCAACCGCGCTCTCGAGCCTTGCACGCCAACTGAATGAGCTGCTCTGACTGCATGTCGACGTCCAGATGCCGATCCTCGCCCTCGAGGTCGATCCTCAAGTACCTTAGCCGCGGGAAGTGTGCCAGAACGGCGGCGACCAGGTCGTGATCCTGCGACCCGGGCATATCGAGCCTGGTAATTAGGAACGCAAGGGCGGGTACATCTTTGAGTAACGGTGGGAGAGCCGCTATAGCCAAAGGAATAGTGGCCTCCGTGAGGACGTGAAGCGTCAATCCTGTGATAGGTGTACCGATGCGGGGGATTGACGCGAAGTACTGGGAGAAGTACGTAGGCGGGTAGAGTTTGGGGTAGCAAATGATGTGACGCTCGTCGGCCGCGTCGCGATAGAAAACTGCGTGACCGGACATAGCAGCCGCCTCGAGTGCATTCCACGACAAGGCCTTGTCCTCCTCTCGTACCGATCCATAACGACCAAGGATGTGCAGTGTGCTGGGCTGGGCGCGTAAGATGGTGTGGACTGTAGTCCATTCGGATACGAGAGATTGGGACGGCACCTCCAGCACCCGCAGGTTGAAGGCGCCAGCGCTCAAATCCTGCCACAAGACAGCGACTGGTAGGAATCCGTGCCTCTCGTTGTCCACAAGGATGCGCAGGTATTTAAGCGAGTGCAGGCGGTCTAGGGCTACAGACAGTGTATTGAAGGCAACACGCGTGCGGCTTTCAATGAGCCATTCACCTCTCCGCACGACGGATCGAAGGACCAATTCGCGCACGAGTGCAGCTTTGGTGGTGAAACGCAGCGTGCAGGCACAGGCTATCGCTCGTCGGCAGGTGTCTTCAGTTGACGAGACGTCGAGGTCGATAGAGGAATAGAGGGCCCGGGTGCCCACGTCATTCCACGAGCGGTCCAGGAGACAGACACAAGCAAGTGTCGGTGCATCGCAAAACGATGCGATTGCGCCTTGCAGCTCTCCTGGTATGGTCGCCCAGGTCAGGAGCATGTGTGTGCGAGTTATTGCTCGTCGAGCCCAACGCTGTGAGCAGAGGCGCGTCGACAAGACAGGGAAGGTGTCAAGGAGCGGATTGTGCCGTCAGGCTGGCAGAGGTTCGAAAAGTTGCGAGGCACTGAAGACGTACAACCGGCGCGCTCACACAGCGCAACCTCATTGAGCCACAGGAATAAGGTGAATGGATAAATATATTAATACATATGGGAATGCGATGTCAATCATAAATCAGCTCCTTAGCGGTACAATGAACCACCCTTCCACACCGCGGCGTAGCTGCCTATGGACGTTGACGCCGTCAAGGAACGTAATCTTCCATAGCTTGGAACAACCCGCGTCCCTCAGACCTTGGGCGAGCTTTATACGGTCGGGGTACTCTAAGTATATGAAAACGTTCGCATTTCGCACATCCCACGCATCGAAGGCAATCTCTCGCAGTTCGTGGAAGACACTGAGCGTGATAGGGACCTCGTCAATGTCCAATAAGACGTATTTGGTCTTCCAGGCACGTTGCGCGGGCTTGAACCGCCACTCCACCCTCCGCACTCGTAGTAAGCTCTGCGTCATGGAAGAGGCTGCCGGTTGAATATGGGCGGCGTGATCAACGTAGAGCACAAGTGATGCAGGGCGGGCTCCATCTAGAGACTGTTCAACTTGGCGGCAGTATTCGGGCCAGAAGCTAGGTTTGTAGAGCGCGAGGAAGAGTGTGACCTGCTGGCTTTCGCGGTTGTGGGCCAACGCGACGCAGCCAGCCTTGGAGGCCGCATTGATAGGGATCCACGCTGGACCTGGGCATAATATCTGCCCAAGGCAGTACAGTACCCCGAGGTCCTTCTGGGCTGTGATAGCAGTCTCGAACGCTGTCGGCTCGTTAACGAGATAGTGTGCGGGAATATGGAGCGTGCGCAGGCTGAATACGCCCGATGTCATGTGGCGACACAGAGCTTGGTACAGCGGAATATCGTGGAGGACCCTGTTGTCGGGCGTGAGGAGTCGTAGATGTCGGAGAGATCGCAGATGACCGAGCGTCGCGCCGAGGGCAGCAAATATCGAGCGTCGATGCGTCAAGGGCGGGAATTCATTGGCGACGAAGATGAAAGAGCGAACGTAAGCAGCCTTCGTCAGGGAGGTAGTGAGAGTCACCATAAGCAACTCGGCTTCTGCGACTTCTACTCGTTGGCCGTTGATGTCGATACGGACAACCATGTAGAGAACACGCTCTGAGGCTGCAGTCCATGAGCGCTGCACCAAAGCCATAGACGCAACAGTGGCTGGGTGGGATTCGCAGTGCATCGCGATCTCTGTCACCAGTTCACGAGGGATGAACGGCGAACAAGACTCGACCGCATCGGCGTCCAAAAACTTTAGACGCAGTCGCTTGGCGGCAGAGCGTCCTTTGCTCGTGTCCGGCATGGCGATTGCAGATGATGTGGCTGGAGTCAACCTGCGGAGTCAGCCGGCGACGCGTGACTGACGCGAGTTGGAACACCGAACATGCGGATGCATCCGGCTGGTCTCATGGACAGACAGAGCACTCTCCGCGTTGAGCTCAGGCTACCCGTGAGTCTATGGGTTGGGATGTAATCCGAGGAATTGTCGATGGTTCAACATGCTCGACGGCATAGGATTCGTAAATGTCATTTCATCGCTTACTGTAACGGCCCAAATTACCAGACAGGAAGGTACTACATACAGGGGGTTCTAACTCGCTGATTGTGCATGGCCTCGTCAAGTCGACTTCGTCGTCGGAGGCTGGCCCCTTGCAATCGCGCTGAGGAATGTGACAGTCCTCGTCAGCGAGTCTTCGAACGCGTCCTTGACCTTAGGGTATTCGAGTGCTGGACGAGCCGCAAAGCCGTGAGTCGTGCCCTATTTCCGCAATCAGCAAGCGCGATCGAAGAATGCGTGTGTGTTACCTCGTAGTCCACAAACTCGTACCACGGACCACCGCTGGACTTCATCGAGGCGAGGATTTGTTCGGCCTCCTTGCGCACAGCATCAGAGAGGGCGTGATCCTCTGCGCGTGGGAAGTCAATAATGGCTGTTGGTGTAGGCGATAGATATCGGCGTACCCTCTGCGCAAAGCCACAAGGTTGGTCGCTGAGGGCGACTGTCAGAATGAAGGCAGGGTAATGACGACGGCGTATACCTTGATGGCCTTGACGAGCGGCGCCTCTACGCCGCTAGGATGCGCGATGACCGCGCCATCGACGAGGTCGCCACTAGCAAACCGCAGTGTTATCCCTCCTAGTGAGAGTGTGAGGACGCTGAGTCGCGCAAACTTCTTATGACAGACTTGCCTCCAAAACAGTACCTGAAACCTGCTGTTAGCAACATCATAGGATGCAAACCACGTCAGGTTCACGCACCCAGTGACGCCGATAGTGGTGTAGCCGCGCTCCTTTTTCAGCTTCTGGATGTACTGCAAGACAGGATCAGAGCGTGAAGTACCACCATTGACGATACGCACTTCGGTGACAAACTTGTCGGTGACCTTGGGGCGGACAGAATAAAGTCCGGGCATCTTGGGCAACAGCGTGTATACCATGCTGATAAACTCCCAGGTTGTACGCTTGTGGCCCGGGACTGGTCCCAGGTACGGCTCCCTGGTAACAGCTCAACGCGTGAAACTGCCTTGCGAATAAAACACCTTACAGGTCCTCGACCTTGAAGGGAGGCTTGCCGTGGAACAAGTCTGGAACCCAAACGTCGACGCCGATTTCCTTCGCCATCTTGTCCGCCAGCACTTTCGGATTGTTCAGCTTGAGGCCGAAGACGTCGGTAAAGAATATGACGGCGCTCGTCGTGGGCGCGTCCGAGTCTGCAGGACGCGGGTGGAAGTAGGAGCCATCGGGCTGTATCGAGCCCTCGGGCGTGCCTGTTAACTCGAAGCCCTGCAATGCAATCCCGTCGTTAAGCACGACGTGCAAGTCGGCCAGGGCACATACCTTAATACAGTTTTCGCAGACCATGGTGTTGTTGGAGAGCAGGACGTTTCAGGGATGCTCGCTCTTATAGGAGATTGAGCAGCCGCGCGACGCGTCAACGGTGTCCAGCGGCAGGAGGAGGGGAATGGCGCGCGGCAAGCTCAAATTGAGCGATCCAGCTGCGGCGCTGCGGGTGCCGAGACGCGCACGGGTTGAAACCGGCCATCAAGGATCCTGGTGGATCGCGTACGAGGCGCAGCTCCTGGAGTTATCGGGAATCGTCCACGTATGCTGGAATGAAACGCGCGCGCGCGTTGCCTGCGGGTGCTAGCCCAAGTTAGAGCAGAACGCGTCAGGATCGCAGTCGAGCAGATAACGTCGCAGCACGAGGCACGTCCGCCCGGGGAAGCGATCAAGCGAAAAGGGCGAGATGAATGCAGTGGACGGATGCGGTTAAACGGACTACAAAGTGTCCTGCCAAATGGCTGTCAGTCGCCTGTCACCCCTCACGCCAGAGTCCCGTGAGTGATATTGATTGATCGATTGTCATCACTCGTCGTAAGGTCTGCGTCGGAGACTGCGTGAGTGATGTTATATCGACGATATACCGAACCTACGATGCCTTTCTCCTACTGCGATTCGAAGCCAAAGCGGCAAATGGTTTATGCAAGGGTCGGAGTCGATACCCTCCCTTCAAGGCGTAACCTGAAGTCGGGATGAAGGGGCTTGACGAATTGAAAACATTGAAAACATATTTGCGTGTATTCGAGAATCCTAGGGAGTAAGAGATGTCGGATAGTTGAAACCGTGACGGGAGGATCGAAAGTGCATCTATACATGAACCAAAATATCGGGGAGAATGGCTGAGGAGAATCATACATTATGCCTTTCCCTTGACGACCTCACCGAGGAACTCGATTGTCTTCGCGAACGACTTCTCAAATGCATCCTTGACGGTCGGATGTTCGAGCGCGGGACGAGCAGCAAAGCCATGCGTAGTGCCCTATTGTCATCCCTGTCAGTAAGTGGAAGGGATTGA
>KV426460.1:0-35409 GCA_001632375.1 Exidia glandulosa HHB12029
ACGAACCGTCCGCCACCAGTTCCTGACGAGTGGCCCACCACGGTCCTTATAGTCCGACTCCAGACATGGCCTGCATACGAAGCGATAGTCCTTGAATTCCATATCAGACCACGTCGTAAACGTTGGCAAGTTGCAGCGGCTGAGTATGCGACAGATGCACGCAGACAAAAAACGATCGGCCTCCAACGTTCCGCTAGCAACATGAACTTGAAGAGGAAACGGATAGTGCGGCCGGAACTCCGAAGACGTTGAACTGGACGTGTTGCGGAAGACAACCATAGCCAGAGCGAGTGAGCTCCCATTGATGGGGCCCTGAGGATTGCCGTCATGGACGTCGCGCGAGGCAGCTTCCCAAAATGGCCGATCGAGCACCTCCCATCTCCAGCGCCAGAGCTGAAGCTCGACAACATTCTGAACCGTAGCAACGTCAGAGGGTGATTTTGTTGCGTCTGCAAGAAGCGCCGAGAGATCGGGAAAGAAGGCCATGTCGGCCGAGTTGCGCAGGTTTGGGAGACGAACGAGATCACACAGGGCAGCCGCCCTTCGGAGGACAAGCTCAGCGGCCTCGTCTCTCTCCTCCCGAGCTTTCGCGACACTGCGTGCAATGTGCTCACTACGCAGACGCTCCAGAGCTTTGACGATCGTAGGGGAGTTGGCTGTCCAGACTGCGTAGTGGATGAGAGACAACTTTCCTGAAAGGCGGAGACGAACATTTCGTGGTTAGGGTGCTCGACGCTTTCAAGAATATTTTGAACTCCGGCTCCTTCTTGACCTTGTCCCCAAACTGCGTCACGAGGTCCCCGTACCCTTCTGCGGTCAGTGTCTTCAAGACACTAGAGACGCAGTCTGAGCGAAGTTCGATATACCCTCGGAGAACGGTGCACGTACGTCATTGCCTTGTCGTCTCGCAGTTTGATCCGTTCGAGCTTGCATCGCGCTGCTTCCTCGCGCTTCCAGGCATACAGAGCATTCGCGTGCTTTCATATGTTAGCCTTCGTCATGTGCCTGGGATGAATCACGCACCTCGATCACTTTGGACGTACGTTCTCGCTGCTCGGCCTTGAAATCGTCCAACGGACGTCCGTGCAGGGTCTCCAACTGGGTCTTGAGTGCGATATAATCCTTCCTGACGACACGCCGCGCGTCTATGGGATTTGTCAGTGCGCAGGCCGAGCGGCGAGAAAATGACTGACACCGGCGAATGACGGAAGGGATGAATGGAATATGCTCCTGCAATACGCCAGTCTCAAGACTATGACGATGAAAAGTCAAGGATTTGGAGTATAGTCGGAAGGCACGTACTTGAGTTGACAGTCATCGCACAGCCTGACTCGAAGCTCAAAAATGCTGACACCGACCCTGGACTTCTTGCATTGCTGTTCAGACGTCAGTCGACAGACTGAAGTATACAAGTCCCGCAAACTCACGAAGCACCAGTGACCGAAGATGAGCCTCGCGTAGTCGATGGGTTTGAGCTCCTGTGGACAGGCAGGTAGTCCGGGAACGAGCGCGAGGACGTTCCTCCAGAGGCTCTCGTTGTGCAAGACAGTGTCCCGAAAAGCTCGATTGACTCTTGCCCACTTTGCTAGCGATTCGGGCGGGAGACGGGGCATGATCTAACTGAAGTGTTATGAGCTCGTCGCACAATAAAATCGGCCACGTACGTTATGGACGATTATGTCGACCGGGAGGCGGCTGCACAGATGTCTGAGCTGCGCTCCGTTCAGTTTGGACGATGTCATTCTGCCCACAGCAAGAGGGGCGGAGGACGACGACATGTTGGCTGGAGTAGACGGGGGGAGAGGCGCAACGGCGATGCGTCTCCCCTCTTATACTGGTAAATGCGACCACGCAGACCGGTGCCACCCTCTGAGCAGTGTTGAGTTTCCGCAGAGAACCTTATTCGCTTACCGCCGCTATCACCGTGCGGCAATCCTCCCAACCACGCACACCCCGACGCAGCGCATCGATCGATATCGATCCTTCGGGCGCGTGTTCACAGCGTCGGTTTGTTTACTCGCTGTTTGTATCACCCTTCCCTCCCGCCACCAGCCCGCCAACCCCGTGCCAACCCTCGCCCGCCTACGCCTGCGATTGCAGTGCAGGGGTATCCTGATCACATGGCCCGACGTTCACAGCGCGTCTGGCATCTGGTTGTACCGTCGTGGTCGTGGTATCGCCCTCGCCCGCCGCACGCGCCGCCGCCCGCCATCCTCAACCCTGTCCTCCCTGGCTTCCACCCCATCCCCGCGCCGCCTCTTGCGCCGCTCTGATCTGTTCTGCATGCTGAACTGCGACGCTGTCGTGTTTAACCCACTGTCCCCGCTCCGCGCTCACTCTCTCTCGCCTTGCTTCTGTGTTACTAACGCAATGTGTACTCTCCTTTCGCGTTGTACCCTTAGTGCAACACTGAAATTATCAGTATGTAGTGCTCTATCCGTTTAGCATTGAATACATATATCTTGCATTCTATATGGCCGACCCATAGATAACGAGCAGCAACTCGGCCTCCTCTTGAACAAACAGAACTATCAGTCTGGCCGCTGATGACTTAGAGAACTGTCAGTGCTCGGAAGGCCCGAATCTCGGTGGCCACGCATGGGCCACGCATCTCTGCGTGGTGTGAGGATTGCCATTGCTTCTTTCTCGGAGATCACGCAGTTTAGCAATAAGGTTCTCTGCGGAAACTCGCGAAGTCCCTCTGAGATCAACATACAAGGCCACGTTGGTAGCCAATACAACATCGGCACGGGTATACCATGTTTGTGGCACTCGTAGGACCACGCATCGTCGCTTTTCCGGTTCCCGGGTGTCGGCGTGCCACCCGCGCGTTTTCAAGAGCAAGGCATAGCTGGGAGAGTACCCTGGTCTATTCAAGTAGTGCGTAGGCGAAGAAGCAGAGGTCGCTGCCGCGAAGCAGAACAGATGTTGTCCGACACGACATGGGCGAAGACAAAGAACGGAGAAGTGCCGGCACCGCCTCTCGGAGCCATCTTCAATGGACATGGTTCGTACAGTAAAGCTCGTTACGTATATCGTACGGTACTCGCATACAACATATGAAATACATTGCACGTAGCCTTAGGAAGAGAAGAGACGCAGCGTTCCCTGACGATGAGGGCCGAACGCGGCGCTCAGACTGAGTGTTGTACGATGCCAAGAGGGTAGGACATGCAGTCCCGTCGCAGATTGATAATCTGCAGGGACATCCATAAGATAACCCTCCCCAGCGATGAATACCACTCCGTGCTCGACCTGGCCCGCAACGCTGGAAGGAGGTGAAAGCTGACGAGAATACCAGTCTGCCGCAGATACACTGTACGAGACGTAGCTACCGTATGATCATCACATCAGCGAGGTTTCAATACAGAGAAAAACGGGGCTGCACTCACTGATGTACTAGCATATGGGTGCGCAGTTCCTGCAGGTCATGAAAGTACGTCGTAGCATCGAACCCTTTGTCGATGAAGCAAAGCGAGCATCGCCACATTGCGCTGGACCGCGCTGGGTCAATGGCCCTCACAGCTGCTTCGATTTCAGGGCCCACGCGCCAGACGTCAGCGCAAGTGTCGCTGTGATTGGATCGCAGATGGTCGACCTACAACGGAAAACCCATGAGTACTTTAGGAAATCGCAAAGGGTTGATGAACTAACCATTCGCCACCAGTTTCGGACAACCGGTCCACCGCTGTTCCTACAATCCGACTCCAAGCACGTCCTACATGTGAACCGATAGTCGTCATCTTCCATCTGCGAGTAGGTTGTAAAGGTGGGAGATAGGTTGCAGCGTCGAAGGAGTAGGTAGATACTAGTGGCGAGAACATCGTCGAATGTCCATATGCCGCGGGTCTCCTCCAGAAGGAATGGGTAGTGTGGTCGTCCGAGCGGAGGAACACCGACGAGATCCATGTTGTTGCTGAAGACAGAGATAGCAAGTGTCAAGGAGGACTCCGCAACGAATTCCCATGCGGAGTCATTGTTGAGGACGCGGGCGATCTCTGCTAGAAATGGCCGTGCAAGAACTTCGTGTTTCCAGCGTAGGAACTGGGGCAAGAGTTTTGGGAGCTCAAGTTCGATTTCGCGCGAGGTCGAAGTAGAGCGCGAGAGCAGAGACGAAAGACCGGGGAAGAACGCCATGTCCCTCTCGTCCTCCAGGTCGGGCAAACGCGGCACGAAATAGGGTGCCCCAACTCGGCGCAGCGTGCGCTTGGCGGTTTCCATTCGCTCAGCCTGAGCCAGTAATGCTGCCTTTTGAGCGCGCTCAGTCTCCTCGTCGTGCACGCGCTTCAGAGCTACTATGAGCGCTGCTGAGTTATTCTTCCATACTTGGAGGTGAATCAGGCAAAGTGAAGAGAACAGAGATAGCACGTAAGCACACCTTTATCACTCATATTTGTCGTTGCTAAGAACTTCTTGAACTCTGGTTGCTCTTTCAACCTGTACTGAAAGCACGGGACGAAGTCTCCGTAACCTTCAGCCTTCAGCAGATCAATGGCACTGCATACCCTCAGCAACGGAAATATCTGCAAGGGATATGATTGACGTACGTTTGCAGTTTCACGGTACGTAGTCGGTCCTGCTCTGATCTCCGCAACGCGGTTTGCTCGCGTTCCCAAGAATAAAGGCGTCTGGCATGCTACACATTATGAGCATCACGCTCTAATCTCGGGTGACAGTACTGACCTCCATAACCTCTGACGTTCGTTTCTCCTGCGCCGCTCTGAACTTCATGAGCGATGCTTGATCATCGATCTGCAAACATGCTTTCAACGTAGTATACTCTGCAGCCGTAACCAGTCGCTTTCCTAAACCGACGTCAACTGGTGCAAGACTGGGCACAGAAGTACTGACCATGGTGCCAAAAGTAAGGGATGAGACCCGAGTGCATTGGCAGTACGCGGTCAAGTCTGGAGCAGTATTTAGTGCGTGCCGGGGGGCTCCGCGGATCACATACCCTTTTCGACACGAATCGCACAGCCGTAGTTGAAGCTCATATGCCGCGACTCCAGCTCTGGCCCGTTTACACTGCTAGTGAAGGTCGATCATTGTGTGAGCGCAGGGGAGTTTGGCATAGATCCCAATTACAATAAACACTCACAAAGCACCAGGTCCCGAAGACAAGGCGCGCGTAATCGATGGGGCGCTTGATCTCAGAGGGACGATCCGGCAGTCCGGAGACGAGTTGGAGAACACGTTCCCAGAGACCATCGCTGCCTAGGACTCGGCGCCGGAAGTGGCTATCGACGCTCGCCCAGCGTCCAAGAGACGCAGGCGGCAGCCACGATATGATCTGACGTGAAAGCGACAGACGCATTAGATTGAGATTATGGATAGTCAGAAGGACTTACCTCCTCTATGATGTCGACAGGCAGTCGAGAGCAGTGGTGCTTGAGTCCACTCACTCTGGCCGTGGTTCTTCTACTGCCGACACCAAGCGGGGCTGAATACGACATGGTCGGTCAAGCTTCTGGCTGCGTCACCAGAAAAGGCCGAAGGCGAAAGGATCCTGGTGCACGCCGACTCTTTATAGAGGGGAAAGCGGAAACACGCGGAGACAGCGCTGCGTTCTTGAACCCTAGGCATCTCAGCAGCCGGTCCTTGTTACGCTGAAGTTCCGACTTCATTCATGTCAATGGCGTCGATCAGCGACCACGGGGCAGTCCCTGACCAGGGCTTTCCGGGTAGCGGGCGATGCAGCGAATCAAGTAGCAAATCGCGGGGTTCGAGGGTGCAAACACGACATCAGGAGCCGCAAGTCGACCCATTTCAGCCAAAACGATAGTCAGGGAGGGTGGAGAAGACCACGATACAGGGCAGAGTCAGAACAAGGAAAGAGGGCTCAAAAGAACGTTGCGAAGGCTGAGAGAGCTCTGAACGGAATATGCCACCAGAAGGTCCCAGGTAAGCCACGTGCTCCTAGACCAGCGCTCGGTACAGCGCTTCCGGAAAAGAATGAGAATGCTCCGATTTTTTCCGGACCGCCGTGCGCGCGCAGTTAATACCCGATTTGGAACGCCCCAGTTCGCTCTCTCCTCTCACCACGACCAGCGGTGGCCTGCGTGCCATAGACGCTCGCCCGCTAATCCTCTGAAAGCCCGTGGCACCTGCCAGCCGAATTCAACGCATTTCACGCGTCTGGGCCACTTTTATGGATCTCCAATGTCGTGCACCTTCCCGCGCAGTTGGGCAGCATTAGGCCGTCGTAGTCGCGTGCCTCGACCCCAATCGGTGCTCCAACGCTCCATACGCCTTCCAGGTCTCATACTCTGCGTTTTAGACGAGCGTCAACTCGCTCTGGCCTACTAACCTGAGTTGCCGCGTTACGATACCCCCACATTCCGAGTTCCATCCCGCCCACACACCCCTCTCGCTATCCATGGGTGGCCCCTGCGTCTAAAGGGCATTCCCAGGTCTTTTTGCGGCTCGTTCCTCCACAGAACGGGACTTGCTGCGCGCATTTGTCCAGACACAGACGGCTCCTTGATCTCCAATGGGCCGCGCGCCGGCTGTATATAGGTCGTAGTACACAATATATGGTGTCTGTTCGCGTTTTCCGTGCCGTAGGCTAGCAGCAGCTGCTCGAAATGTCCTGCGCGTTGAGGGGCGTTCCAAATCGGGTATTAACTGCGCGCGCATGGCGGTCCGGAAAAAATCGGAGCATTCTCATTCTTTTCCGGAAGCGCTGTACTTGTACGGATTTGCAGCTCGCGGTCTGTAACAGCCAAGCGCCGACCGGTGCCGCCAACGAAAGTGAAGGCAAGAGTAAACACGCGACCAAGTCCGACGGCCGAAACGCGGCACCGTACAGCGTCAACATCGAACTCTATTTCACATCTATCTAGCATTACGTCCCCGTCTATCTACAGCCTACTACGCCCCTCCTTCAAGTTCCTCTTCCCGTCTTCGGGGAGTCATATCATCGGGCTCCACATCTTGCCCTCCACCCACGTCCTCAACTCCGGCTCGCTCATCGCGCGCAGAGCTTTATGTCCATCCACACCGCGCTTCTGCGCCTCGCGCACGACGCCCGCGGCAATACCGACGCTGATCTCGCGGATACGTTCCAAGCGCGGGTAGATGAGTCCCGCGGCGCGCTCGTCGGGCGTGAGGGAGTGCGCGAGCGCGAGCGAGGCGGCTTCGACCATGCTGTCCGTTATGCTCGATACGCGCGCGAGGATGGCGCCTAGTCCGAGGCCGGGGAAGACGTACTACGATAGCAGGATCGTCAGTAATGTGAAGAACGAGAAAGAAACTCGAACGCACCATGTTGTTACCCTGGCCGGCAACGTGCTCCTGACCGCCATACGTGACCGGCGCGAACGGCGAACCGCTCGCGAAGATGACGCGTCCACCGGACCACGAGACTGCATCGCCGAACTCGCACTCAGACAACGCGACGGGGTTCGAGAGCGGGAAGACGATGGGACGCTCGTTGAGCGCAGTCATCGCCTCAATCACATCGCGCGTGAACGCGTTCTGCACAGCGTGTAAACATATGAGCAACATGTTTCGAAAGCTCAAACGAACCTTGATGGTGCTCAAACCCAGGAGCGCAGTGGGCTTAACGTAGCCGATGATATCCACGAGGTCCTTCAGCGGCGGGCAGTCCGTGCGAGCAAAGACTGCAGGATGCTGCATCAGCAATAGTTTCGGCATGCATCATTAGGGACGTACACTTCTTGTGCTCAGCAAGACCCGGGCGGTCGGCAGTGATGAGGCCTTGTGAGTCGATGTAGTAAATGCGCGAGCGGGCCTCCTCGGGCGACAAGCCCGCAACGAGCGTGAAGAACGACATGAGCTGCATGCCGACACCCACACCCGCAGATCCAGAGCCGAGGAACAAAATACGATGGTCGCTCAACGGGCGGCCACTCGCCTCGCTCGAGAGCTGCGCAGCATTGAGGAACCCAGAAAGCACGACGGCGCCGGTGCCTTGTATGTCGTCGTTGAACAGCGGGTACTGGTTACGGAAACGGTCGAGGTAGTGGAAGGCATGGTCCGTCGAGAAGTCCTCGAACTGGATAAGGAGCTTCGGGAACGTCGCGCGCATCTCGCGCATGAACTCGTCCATAAACTCGTCCATCTCCTTATCGGACACGCGCTTCTGGCGCAGACCGAGGTAAAGCGGGTCCTCGAGAAACTTGGTGTTGTTCGTACCAAGGTCGAGGCAGATGGGCAGGGTCGAAGCGGGACGGATGCCCGCGCCCGCGACGTAGAGCGAGAGCTTGCCGATGGAGATGGGCATGCCGTTCACGCCGAGGTCGCCGAGACCGAGAATGCGCGAACCGTCCGTGACGACGGAGATGCGCGCGTCCTCGCGTCTGGGCCAGTTGCGCAGAACCTGGCCAATCTTGCCCTTATCCTTGATCGAAATAAACTACAGCGCGTCAGAGGCGAAGCAACAAGCAAGCACTCTAAAGAACACACCATGCCCTCCGGCCTGCGGTAGTTCGCGCTGAACTGCAAGCACGCATCGCCGACAGTGGGGGTGTAGATGAGCGGCGTGAGCTCGGCCATGTTCTCCACAACGAGCTTGTAGAACATGTGCTCGTCGGCATGCTTGAGCTGCTGGAGGTAGATATTACGCTCGATCGCCTTGTCCTTTGAGCGCAGCTGTGCCAGACAGCGCTGATAATGGACGCCCGGGTTCCCAAGTGCCGGCGGCTCGAGTCCGTGCGCAGGACGGCTCGGCGCTGGATGTGAGTCGAGCGGCGGGACGTTGGCGTATGAAGGCGACGACGGGCGGCGTTGCGCGAGATGGACGATATTGAGCCAATGCATTGTGAAAGAGCGTGAAGGGGAGCCAGGCAAGTGCAGGGCGTATAAGAGGGCGTGGGAGCATGTTCAGGGCGTGCGGACAACGAGGACCGTCAGCCACGCGCACGAAAGCAGGGACGCTGGCCGCACTCACGTTCGGGCGCGATTTTGAGCTTCTGGATGCCGTCGACCCAGACTGGAGTGAGAACTCGGACCATCGTGAGAGAAGCGTTCTAGACGCTGCAGGTGCCAGTGAGCAGACCGTGCGCCTGGACGACGACAACACGCACTCTAGTCGTGAAAAAGGCGGGAACCGGGGAAAGCGAGCAGACAACGAGACCGGGGAAGAGTTTTGCACGACCTGGGTTTCAGGAGCAACCTTTATATAGATAAGGTAAGATGTTTGAAACGCATAAGAACGGTTGCGCCGTCGCGCTACGTGAAAAGATCTCACCAGTTTTTCCCCAACCCGACATCGCCCGACCCCACGCCAGGGTCAGCTGGTTGTCGCGGACGTCGCTTATGGCGGTCATGGGTGCAACGCTCGCGTAAAGGCGTAGGTCCCGCGCGTGCTCGGATGGTTGGTGTGCAGTGCAAAGGGGCGAAGGACGGGCGTGATCCGGCTGTGCGGCGCATCGCGATGGTGATCGGCACCCAGTGTGCTCCTTCGCAACCGCCAATCGTCGCTCCTGCGCGGTTCTTGCAGCGCTGTCGACGATGCAAGGCGGCGCGAGCCCCTCTGTGCCTGTCGATGAGCGGGAGGGATGCGCGAGCTGGACTACAGTAGTAGACTACGACGACGCGCTCGGAGATGCGCGAGACGCGAAGCTGCTGCAATATCAAGGGAACATCATTCGTTCCGCTCGCTCGGGATGGGCTCTGCAAAGTTGCGGGCCTAGGCTAGACTCAACTAAGCCCCGCTCGGCGCCAGCCGGGCTCCTCGCAGAGGGGCTTACACGGAAATGGCCGTGGGGACCCAGCGGGGCGAAGGGAATTGCGCCATGCGAGTTCAACGAATCGCATCGCGTAAATAACAAATATTTTAGACAAGACCCGTACCGTGGCATGAGAGTCATTTCCGTAATTTTTCCTTTACTAGTCATTACAATCGGGTCGCGCGAAGTAAGGCAACGGGATATTCGGGCACCCACCTGTACGTTTCTTTCCTGCAGTCATTTCTCCAGGGCGCGGGCGCCTAAAATATGAAATAAAACATATAAACTCATATACATGCTGAGATTAGTCCTGAGTGATGTCTGGGCCACTGGACGAGCCTCTTCGGAAACCGCGGGGAACGGGCCATCGGAAGCAAACATCCCGTTACTCGCTCTTCCCGATGTCGCGCTCATCTCGGGCCGCAGAGCCTCCCGATCGCGAACCAAAGACCATCGACGATGCGAGGGACTTCGACTGGCACACCTTACTTGCTGCTGGGAAGCGCAGGTCTCCCGATGTCAAAGGCTATCTGGTGCTCTCGCTTCTGAAGCACCTGAGCTCGAGCCCGCGCGACTTCATCGAGTGGTTCTTCACATCGGAGCTCGAGAACGTCAGGATGCGTGCGGGTATTTATCTGTCTCCTAAGGGAGGTAACTCGCCGCTGCCGGATCTTCTATTGGCAATGTATACGCGCTTTCCAACCGCACGCGATGCCATTGTGGCAGCTGTCGATCCTGTCGTCCGGGACGTTCTCGAACGCGAGAGTACGGCCGCTATCGAGTGCCGGAGCCTCAGTATCCAACCTGGCGACATATCTCTCCCGGCCCTGCTTGCTAAACTCGGCCGCGGGCCAGACAGCATCCCAGAGCTCATCGGTGGTCTCATGCCCTACACTACGGCCTGGCTACTACATGCAACATCGGCAGACAATCAATACCGGCGGAAGAAGAAACAGCTTGCTGCTAAGGCCGCCAGCACGTCAGACGAACACTCAGACGGCAGTCATCCCGCAGCGGCAGCAGACGATATGCCGTCTAATCAAACCGAGAACGACGCACCTCCCTCGGCAGGCGCGGACGAAGCGGATGGAGAAGAGTTCCCAGAAGAGGGACTAAGGTGGCAGCAAGAGTACCCCGGTTTCAGTCGTAATCCTTACCTCGTATGTTGTGCAATCCGCCGAGGAGTCTGTGGCTAATGTAGCACCCCCTAGGCGGTCATTTTCGCTATATCGGTTCTTCTCTTCGTTCGTAATAGGGCGACTAATGCTCTACCTTTCCTCCTCGGCACTCTGCTGTCTACATACGGCGCCAGTGTTCGTATCGTGACAATTCTCAGCCGTCTCGGAGCTTCGGTCTCTTACACTCGACTCGACGAGTTTCGCGTGCAGGTCTCCGTCGACGCCGTCTCCCGCGCTATTACTGCCATTCGAAGTACCCCTATGTGGTACTTCATCATCGACAACATTAACCTCTATGTCAAGCGCGGCATGCAGCGAATTACAAGTCAGAACTTCATGATACACGCTACCAACGCTGTATTTGTGATTCTGCACTCGATCGTTCCACGTGTGGCCGCCGAACTCTCGACATTTCTGGAGCTGCGCGGTAGACGAGCTGCAGCAACTGCGGATGATATACGGCCATCTTCGGCAGACGACGCACACATGCTCGAGGAATTCGAGGCTGTTGTACGGAACATCCTCATCGCTTACTGTCCAGGCGCAGAGCACTGGCCTGCACGCGCGGAGATGCGGGACCAGGCGGCAGCTTCTGTTCCAGCAGTCTCTCCGCTGGAACCAGAAGTGACTCAGACCTTTCCTGTTGGCGTTGTGGATGCGAACGAAGGCTCTTATAAGGGACTGCTCAAGGCCCTTGAGCTGCTTCGCGAGCGTGCTGATATGAGCGACGAGGACTGGGCGAAGCATGTTCACATCGGCGCGGGCGACTACCTTACATCACGGAATATCCGCGGAGTGCAGTACCTTCGACAATTTGACGTCAGCTCAGCGGCACGCGAAGAGGCTGTCTTACCACAGTCTCAGCTCTTTCACTTCGCTATGCGGGCTACCGACATGATTCATACGGCGCACCTTGGCGATTCTGCACGCGACCCCGGGTCACTTTCGCGTCACAAGGACCAGCTGAAGCGTACCTATGACGTTAACAAGGTCGACTACGCTAACGGGAAGTCCTTAATCCGTCACTCTCTCATTGCCCGCATTCTTGACTGCGTCATGCTACTGCTCTCGATTTCTTCCTGGACTGCTCTGACGCATTGGAGGCCATCTTACGAGGAGATATGTCGAGTTTCAAAGCTCTTTGTTGAGACTTATGCGACTGTGGCCGCCGCTGAGAAAGCGCAGGCGGCAGGAGACGATGTTCTTGCGCATTCGATCTACTTCATCATGGATGCGTTACGGTTCTGTGCATTCGAGTCTGCGGTCTCGTTTGCCGATGCTGGCCGCATCTTGATTATTCTCAAATGCTGGGTCTTCGACTTCCGTGGTGCCAGGTGTCACAACTACGCCCGGGAATGCGTTGAGATCCTCCTCCGCTGGAAATACGAGCTCAACGACGCACTGCGCAAAATGTGGCAGTCAGCGTGGTTTGTCAATGTCTGGGGCAAGCCCGGCCGCTTCATTGCTAGTGATCTATACCTGGAGCATCTCAACTACTACGTTAAGGTTAGCACACCTACGCCATTGATCCAGTCTAATCCCCAGTTCAGGTAGTTCACGTTGCTGCAGGAAGCGGTGTCAGCATCGAGAATATCATGAAGAAAGGTTCCTCGTGTGTCGAGGCACTGATCGCCATCGCGGATGCGATGAGCGACTTCGTCGGTCACAAGCACGTACACCGGCGCCACAAGGAGAAGAAGTTTATGGACGACATACGCCTTCTGGTCTGGAATATGCAGGACGCTAAACTGCATCGCTTGAGCTCAGATCCCCTCCGCGCTCTCCCCGCTCCACCGCCGACACGAAAGGCGCGTCAACCGAAAGGGCCACAGGCTCCGCCGTTGCCTCGTTCGTCCGTCGACAGCCTCTTCAACAAAGGATACTCGACATGGAATGGCCAATGGGACCAATTCCTGAACAGTACGACGTGGGATCCTGAACTGGGCGCAGCGGGAACAGATACCGCGGCAGCAAACGACACCGCTCCTAGCAGCAGCACAGAGCTTAATGCGGAGGACGTCGCTTTCGCAGGCCCATCGGATGAGGATGCGCCGTCTTGTACCGGCTTTGGCGGAATTGGTGGTGGTTCAGAGTTTGACTCGGGGCCGACCGAGGTATCCGCGGACGACGAGTAGCACTGTTCTGTAACTACGGCTCCGCGTGACTAAAGTGATATTGGACAACTTACCTCTGATCTATATAACTATAATACAATGTTAGTAGTCTCTTAATTTTGACGGCTTCTGGCGGAGAAGCCTGAAAGATATCCCTCCTTCGGCGGCTTCCCGTCACACTGCCTCTTACTTGTCTCCACAAGCAGAGACCCGGGACTTGAGCGCCGTCACAAGCGGTATATAGGGTCTATATACCTTGAATATATCTAGGTTTGGGGATGCGGAGTTAGCAGCCTCGCCTGGTACTGACCGGGCAGTCCGGGTTCTGCCTGCAGAGCCATTTCATACCTACCGCGCGGACCAGAGTTTAGCCATGCACAAGACTTCGTATATAGATCATAATAGCTGCAAATTAACTTCTGACAAATTCATTTGAGCTTGCTCTTCCATGCCAGGGCCTGTACAAAAGTTCGGCTCCGGCTTTGTAACCTGAACAGCTAATTGAACTATTATGCCTGGACACTGTAACCTATCTACGGTGCTGATAATGTAGACTGTGTACATTTGCTCCACTCTGAGCACTAGGAGGCGTAGGGTAGACGGGGAAACGGTGAGAATATACATTTTGGTTGGGAATGGTCTGCACCGAAGGGATAGGATGCGGATAAAACGACGAAGTCGGCGTATTCAGGTTATCAGAACGTCGCCCTATGCTATCCGGAGTAGCATAGGCTCCGACAGGGTGGGTAGGATGGGAAGGATGCGGTAATGGCGGCGGTGTAGCAAAAGCGGATGGAGAATAATTTGAATGATAGTTTTGTGCGGACCTGCTACTCGAAGGGCCGGGATTAGGACGATTGTAATGTGATGGGGGAGGCATAGGATATGACTGAGAGGGTGGGTGGATCTGCGTGCGGCGCGGTAGAGCGTGCGGTGGTGCCGCGGTCCCGAAAGGAATGGGTGTCCCATTGTATGGGCCAACTGGCGGGCGATGCAGAGAAGCGTAGGGTTGATAGTTTAGGAAAGGATCGTCAGGAGTAGGTGTCAATGGTAGGGATGTGTGCGAATGGATGGGTGTGAAGTGACGAGGATGGCTCTCCAATGGCGGCGAAACCCATACAGGGCGGCGTAAAATGGGAGATGCTGGGTAGCCTCCAGGCGAGGACATATCCATGCGATAGAGCGTGCGCGACGGTGTGTGCGATTGCGACGGTGTACGAGCAAGCGGCGGCGGTGACGCGGCCGGTAACGGTCCCGCAGAGAGTCCGTGAACGCGCGTAGGGGTCTGAGGCGTAGAAAGACGAGCTGTTATAGAAAGTGTTAGAATTTTCGACACATTATCATACTCTGACACGCACCGATGGCAGCGTCACCTGTATCAATCCGAGCCTGCTTTTGCGGCCTTCGCGCTGACCCAGCGGTATTGGGCGGTGTCCTGACAGGCAACAGAGTAGTAATCCACTCTTTCATGACCGTTAAGACACCGTTCAGTTCGTCCTCGCGAGCCAGTTGCCAGCGGACACGGTGCTTTAGATCTCGGCTCGAAAGGTCCACAATGTTGGCCATGACAGAAGCGCCCTTGCAGATTGCAACGAGTACGGCATCAGGCAGAACGGTTTTTGAGCTAACCAGGACGCCTTTAGAACGCGCGAAGTCTGTGCGCCATGCGAGTAGTCGTTTCTGGAGTTCGGCGAGCGAGTCGTCCGTGACACAACGCCGATCCTTCCGCGAGCGTCGCCTGGGGGTTATAGGAGCGGTTACAGACGTATGAAGTGCGTCTGAGCGCGCTGAATCCGAGTCAGATGCAGCAGACGGTGCAGGACTGCCAGCGCGGTCGTTGTCGTTGCCGAGCTTCGGCATAGAAGGGAGAGAACGAACAAACTCGTGCCGATACGTCTGGAACCGTGTGTCGTCGAGCGAAATGGGTTCGACGAGTTTGAGAAGTGCTGGGTTGCACACCCAGCACCTCTTGCACGGTTTCGGTGGTAAGGGAACAAAGTCGAGCACGATCCAGATCGCGTCGAAGGGAAGCTTCTGGGCCCTCCAGCCGATGACTGGCTCATCCGACATATCAAGCTTGTGATACGTCTTCAGACCCGTATCCGGGCGAAAATGGCAGTGGAAGAACTCGTGCGCACAAGTAGCCGGTCGGATCCCAGGTCGCCCAAGATTAATGAAGTCAATGAACTTCGACTCGATCTTTGAGCGCTGCTTCGTGACTCTACCCGACTCTACTTTCGGTTTATTCTTTGCTGCTGCTCCAGACTTTAGTCGCCCAACCGCAGGCAGAGCCTCCGGTGGGAGCGGCTCGGGGAGAAATGCATAGTCGGGAGCGTAGAGAACACAAAGGCCAGTAGTGCCCGCCTGTCGGCCCGTACGGCCCCAGCGCTGAGAAAGCTGGTCTAGAGTGAGGGCTGAGTCGGAATCAGGTCCTTTTATGTCAAAGACGACACAGTGCTCGATGTCGCTGATGTTGCAACCCATGCCCGCAGCGTCGGTTGCACAAACAATCCGTGTCGGCCCGCTGCTGTAGGCATCCCAAGTATGAGTCTTCATTGCAGGAGATGCAATGGAAGAGAATGGAAGTGCCATAGTGCTCCGTAAAGAGGACGGAACGATACGGCGGACAGTCTGCACCGCTGCGATGCACTCGGCCTGCGTCTCGAAGTAGAATAACGATTTCGGCACGTCAGCCGCGTTACTGTCCGCATGGAGTGTTGCGGGAACGAGGGAAAGTGCACCCAAGACTGCAGGTGCAGTCTTGGGCTGCCGTTTGACGACATAGCAGAGATTGGACCGAGTGGTACCAACATCCATACCAAAGAACGGCCGGCGGCTGTAAAGCAGCGTCTCCCACACAGTAGTGAATGTCTCCGTTGTGAGTGTCGCAGAGAGAGACACGAAAGGGATGTTCTCCGCCGTGAACGAGCGAAGCAGACCCAAGAACTTGTATGCTTCCCGGAATTTCTGTGCCCAGCGAGCGATGACCTGAGCTTCATCGATAAATATAGCCTTTAGACGCTTGCGGAACGAAGGTTTGGCGAGGAGAGTAGTAATGAGCGACGTGAGACAGAGCTCCGCGGACAGGTAGAGCAGACCGAAGTGGCCCCGTTCCACACCTCGTACAATGCTCTTCCGCTCCTTGGAAGTGAGATCCTCGTTAATGGCGACGGCCTTCAGTCCCTTCGTAGAAGCTGAAGCGACCTGGATATTGGGTGAGGAATAATCCTAGAAGCAGACTCACGAAGGGCATACCTGGTCGTACTCAAGAGCTTTGAGCGGGCAGATAACGAGAATGACCTTCTTAGGGTTCAAGAACGCGGTGCCTTCTATGAGCAGGCTCTTGCCAAAGCTCGTACCCGCAACGTAGACGCCGTCGTAACACCGGTCGATGTACTGAAGGCCCACAGCCTGTTCGGTGTGCGGGTCGAACGCCAGCTTCAGCCCCTGCTTCAGCTTAGTCTTGATCTCGTCAAGCCCAAACCGCGGCTCGAGGAAGACACCATGTACGCGCTTCGATTTCAGGGTTGTGTCGCGGGTTGCGGGCCGTGCAGTAGACGTGTTCGCGTTGATTGACGCGTTTGACGCGCGCGCAGAACGCGACGCGCGCGCCGACGGCGCAACACCCGGTGCGGGCTCGATGACTGTCGCGTTCGACTCTGGGAGCCCCAGGACACGAGGAGTGACGCGCGCGAGGCGAAATTCGTACGAGCGGGCGAGGAACTAGAGGTGCGCAAACGGGGTTTGGCTGAAATGTGCGTCTACTTCCGACAGTGCTTCCGTGGCAAAATATATTTTCTCTCTCAAATTTTCTTGCGGGAGGTCGTCCATAGACGTCTTTAGGCCATATATTTCATATTGAGGAAAGGGAGAGGTCGAGAATTACCCGCTGTACAGCGCTTCGTCTAGGTGGTCCGCTGGAGCCATTTCCGTGCAAACCCCTCCGGCTGTCGGCCGGAGGGGTTTGGTTCCGAATCTAGGCCTAGGCCGGTATGTAAGAACGTGCGCGGCACCTGCTTTTGGGAGGCCAAGAGCACGAACGAGTTCGGAGCTCCTCTGTTCCCAACTGTTGCGCAGCACGAGCAAGACGTGGGATCCCATCGACAGTCGTGTGGCTGCCGACCGCACACCTTTGGAGTTTCAGCTCGGGTTGCGAGCACCGCCGTCATTCGCTGCCGCAGTGTTTGAGAGTCTCGCAGTCCGTCACTAGGACACAGTGCTATTTCTGTGCCTGGAGAGAAAGGAGCCTGAGAGCAGCCGCTCCCGAGTTGGCACGACGTGCGGGAAGCCGCTTTCCGCGTCAAACGCATACCGAAGGTTGCACAATCGAGCAGTGACACGGCTACATCGGGAGAAGGGAGCAGCGCGAGGAGTAAGAACGATGCCAATCGCAATAGTAGAAGGTTTGCCGCAGATGCGAAGCGGTGAGGATGACGACGTATCCTGCAGGTGGCGAATAATCGGGCGAACCTTGTGTTGACTCCAGGCCCACGCGTTCAGCAGACGACCGGCCATTGTAATACGCGCCCGGAAACGTGGTGCTGCATCCGCAGCGGAGGCAATGAGCAGAGACCAGACCCGACGCAGACTGACCAGCGCGCAGCAACCGAGCGCGCGGTGGTCAGACTCAAGTGTACTAGACGTAGAGCACGGTGCCGGATATGTGAGCCGCCAAAAAGGTGCCTATAGTGCAAGATAGCAGGTACGAAGACATGCAGTAGACCGGTGAACCGTGGTAGACCGCGAACCGCGCAGTGGGCTCGAGCCTGCCGTGTCTGCTGTCGTTGCGCGTCCTTCAGCAGCACAGAATATACTGCAGCAAAAGCCACCGGTTCAAGTGCTCGCAGTAAAGTCCAGAGCTGGCCGTCTTCATCGATCGTTCCACCGATGGCGGCACGTCCACGGCGCTCCGTAGCATGTGGACCGCTTGAACGTATACAAGTCAGTAGAAGACGCGTCAAGTGGAGAGTTTGGTAGGGCGCGCGGGTGCAAACAGTGGAGTCGAGTTGGAGTGAGATACAAGCAACGCGCGCGCTCAACCAGCGCGACTTGAAGACGCGCACGATACAGCGCAACGGCATACGACGAATCCAGCATAGATATACTTCCAGCGCGAGACCTAGAGAGTAGGCAGATGAGCTGAAGTGGCCAACTTGGCACGCCCAGTGCGCGCGCGCCCAGGGGTTGAACGTCGTAGAGCTCTGTGGGCGGTCTCGGAGCATCCAGGACGATGAATCACGCGTCCTAGAGCCTATACACCAGTCTGTGCGCGAGTTGTGCGGGCGGGATGGTGCTGTAGGTCGGGCTGGTGAGTGGGAACGGAAGAAACGCGTGCGCGCATATCGCCGATATCGCCGCGAGCGTTCTGCGCGTTTTACATCCGTATCACGTGATCGCTCCCTCCGTAAGTTGAAAACATTTGACGTCGGCTGCAGTGAAGCCCTTACAGTTACTTACAGCACTGTTAGACGGTGACTTGTGACAGCTAGTCTGCTTGTGAGTAGTGGTCATTTCATTCAGGCGTCCAGAGACCTGTCGCTCATGGTTGACATCCATAACCAGCGGACTGATTGCAATATTGGACCTCTCATTCTCATACTTATATAGCTCACTTAAGTCGCGGAGAAACCTGAGAAGGGAAGCTACTACTTGCTAGACTCAATTTCTTCTTGTGAGGCCATTTGCGGGCAGCGCTGTTACCCCTCGAAATGCAAATGCCAAACGGGTACGCTAATAGTACTGAATATTTGGGTTCTACCTGAATGTACAAGGTGTGAATTGCGTGTCCCATACGTGTCCTAAAACTTACTAAGCTTGACTCATGCGCGCTCGGCACATGGCTTCTCCGGTTCTTCGTGCCGCAGATCGGTTGTCCCCGCTTCTTGGCTTCGACGATCATCCTGAAGCGCGCCTTAAAGCAGGCCGTCGCGCGCGCTGCGTAAGACGCGTCTCTCTGACTCGTTCTTACACCTCCGCGTCCTCATGTCGAGCACCAAGGTCCAAACTCCCGTCCATCCGCCGCCCCATGCGTTGGATTATTACCGGATGGCTGTTGTTAGACTGCCAGAGGGACGCGACACGAATGCAGGACCAGAACCTCTGCAGACCGCTCCTCTCGTCCAGAACCACGTCCAGACACCGGCGCAGCTTCGGACGGAGCGCATCCGCTTCGCTGCGTTGATGTACAGTTTCTTCCTCGTCGGGTGGAACGACGGCTCGATGGGTCCTCTCATCCCGGCTATTAAAGGCCATTACAACGTAAGCGTGTCAAGTTTGCGCTTGCAGATTTCTGTCTGATACGTATTCCATTGACTTAGGCTGGATATGCGGCCGTATCAACTCTGTTCATTGTGTCATGCACTGGGTCGGCCTTGGGCGCATTCTCCATCTTCTATCTCCTCGAAAAGATTGGATTCGGAAAGGCCAGTTGGTCACCCAATGGATCCGTCATTGACTCACAGTGTGTAGCTTTTAGCCCTTGGAGCTGTATTGCAGACCATTGCATACGCAGTGCAGGCTGCGGCTCCTCCTTTCCCCGTTTTCGTCGCTATCTCGTTCATCAACGGCTTAGGCATAGCGTTCCAGGTACCCTTCAGCTGCTATCATACATAATTTGTTCCTTGCTGACTACTCAGTGTAGGACTCGACGGGAAACGGGTTCGTTGCGTCGCTCAAGAAGAACGGCGCACGGAAAATGGGCATCCTTCACGCCGCCTACGGTACGTGACCCCCATCCAAGTTTTGCATCCATAGTCAAAACTCATGCGTCGAAACTTTGATCGAAGGCTGCGGAGCGTTTGTTGCACCGTTCGTCGCCACGCCTTTCGCAGGAATGGACTCAAGCCAGAAACGTTGGGCGCTCTTCTACCTTACGTCTGGAGGCCTCGCAGCGTCTACAGCGGTCCTTCTCGCCGTCGTCCTCAAGTTTAAGCGCCAGGACGGTGAGTCGATCCCTGGCGCCTTTCCCAACGTAGTGCCAAGACTGACGGACGCGGCGCACTTCCTCTTTCTTAGAGCTGCTACGCGAGACGAACTCTGAGATACACGTGGAGGAGACGACAGAAGATGCGCCGGTCGAGCCGCGGAGTAAGATGCGTCAAACGCTCTCGCTGCCCCTCGTCCATTACTTGGCGTTCTACATTAGCGTTTACGTGGGTGTAGAGGTCACCCTTGGAGGTGAGCGTTCGATGTCATTGAGCCTTGTATTTGCTGATGTGTGTTGCCAGGATGGGTCGTTCAGTTCATACGCGATACGCGTGGTGGCGACGCGTCTGCTGGTTACATCTCGAGCGGGTTCTTCGGTGGCCTTATGGCCGGCCGAATTCTCCTTCTCCCTCTCAATTCATGGGTACGCTCTCCTCTGCGTCTACAGAATCGACTCACTGACACCCATTTCTAGTTAGGAGAACGTCGCGTTATCTTCCTCTACGCTTCGCTCACTCTCGCGTACGCTTTCTTCACTCTCACCATCTCCGCATCGCATCTTACAAGGCCGATGCAGACTCGACATCATTATTTGGCGTGTTCGCTCGCTCATCGGCGACGCCGTTGCTGTCTCCATCATAGGAGTGCTTTTCGGTCCGATGTATCCCATCGTGATGCACCAGGCGGGTTTAATCCTTCCCCCTCGGATCCTCGTCGTACGTCGCCCTGCCTTTATCTCATGTTACCCATTGATTTATCTCTTCTACAGGGCGCCGTCGGCTATATTTCAGGCATGGGTATTGTGGGATCGTAAGTCTCACAAGTATGTCCGGCGTGGCACGGACTAACCCTCGAGTAACAGCGCTATCATCCCCTTCGTAACCGGAGCTTTGGCGTCGCGGTTCGAGATCCGCGTTATGCCTATCGTGTACGTTGCTTCGAAAGTCGATCGGCGAATGTGCACAACTAACAGGTCTTCAGCGTGCTGATCATGACTACCCTTATGGCGGCGCTCTGGGCTTTGGCTATGAGGCAGAACAAGCACCGCAACGACTGAGGGGAACGTTCAACGCTGCTACTGATGGTGGTACCAGTAGTGATAAGCATACGCTTTATCGCACATACCATCTTAATTATGAAGGGAATAAACAGCTTTGAGGCACATTCATCCTAGGAAAACACCGCGAGTTGGAATGTTCGGCGGATGACTAGACAACTGGCAGGATCCCTACCGAATTATTCCGAGTGCAAAAGGCTCAGGTCCGCGCAGGTCGAATCATGCGCGAGCACACGCCGAACAGTGAACTACAGTAAGACTGCGTGCATGATGCCACTGACGCCAAATAATCAATGCATCACCAGAGTGTCGAGCCGATCAGACCTGCGCAACGCACCACTGAACTCTGAGCAACAGGCCCGTCATAGTGAGCCCCACATTCGCCGTCGACATGGCTGTGCATGCGATTAAGCGAAGCTACAGCCAGCAAGTGAGACAGGGCTCGCTGGGCGCGAGCCGTGACTGCATTGCAGAGCCCAGGCAAGCCCTCAAAATCCGAGTCCCCGCCTCGCCCATAATCTTCCAAAGGATACTGATTCAGAGGGTTTGCAGAGGGTCGACTTTCAGAGACTGACAGTTAATACACTAGTATTCTGACAAACACTACACATAGTATCGTACATTTCAGGAGCTTCAAGATGTTTACCAGCAAGGAAAGTGTAATACAGCGCTACAGTACATCCAAACTTACAAAGGCGCGCGATCACGGTGAATCTGTCATAGAGCCGTCGTACGTCGGCGGGACGCCTGTTTCGACGTCGTCCACTCCGTGATGCACGCGATGGAGAGACGCAAGAAGTGCGGTGACTGAGAAGCCTGCTCGAGTGATAGCAGTTCCAAGCTCTGCCAAGCCCGGATCTGAGTCCGGAACCTCCGGCACTCTATCGTCGACGTCGTCTGCCTGTCTCGACGTCCCTACAGTCATCGGAGATCGTGCGAGGTGAAGCAGCGAGAAACCAGCGTCGGAGGACGGGGAGCGCGCATCCCGTACAGGTGCCTTTTCGTCAACGCGGAAAAGGCTGTTCTTCATATCGCGAGTAGTCGTCGCCGTGTCGGGTGACTGCATTGTCTCTTCCGGGCACGGATATGCGCAAATAGGTCCATGCCGGGGGTAGGAGACAGTCTGGACCTTCCGTCGCCGCCGATGTCGCATAATCAAATCTCGAATGACCAACCCAAAACACACGATCGGGAAGAGAGGAGAGCATACGTAGAGGCCTATGACTGCCCTGCTCTCAGGTAAGGCCTCCGTCACCGTAGCGTTATAGATGAACATCTCGCTGTAGACGCCCGGGAGTGTCGCCGTAATCTCCGGATCGACGATGAGTTCGATGTCTAGGGTGTGAGGGACCTTGGGATCCAGCCTCCCGAACTTTGCCAGTACGACATCGCATGCAACGGGTGCATGCTTCAGAGAATCCGTCTCCGGCGGAGTGTAGTACTGCGCGGTACCGTCGAGCGTCCAACGAGCCAAGCTCCAGGGTTCGCTTGACAACATCATGCTCGACCGTCCGCCGTACACGGTGACATCGTACCCTTAATTAAGTCGAATGTTAATCGGCAACTGAGATCGACTCCGTGACGTACCACGAAACACTAAGCGCGCTGTGACCCTGTTATCGGCCGTCGCATTGCTTGCGGAAGAGAGCAGTATGCTGTCATTCCCCGGAGGAGACGCACACTTCTGCGAAGCTTCGTCGAGTACACCAGAAATGTTGCCTCGAGGAATCAGAGTGTTAGGCTCGAGCCACGCTCCTTCCCAGGACGTCTCCGGGTCGGTGACTGAGGGTGGTATGGTATACGACTTTTGCATGCTCATGAGGGAAAGAAGTGGGGGAGGTGAGGAGAGGGAGGCCGGCACGCGCCCAAGCATCAGATATATAACGGCCGAAGGCCGATGGGCGCATAATCACAGCCTGTCAGTGCCAATGTCATCGAGGGCGCGCGGCGGTTCGGGAATGTCTGATTAGGGCCTACTTAATTTATGAGTTGTAAACACGTTCGCGGCTCAAGTGAAGCGGTGACGCTGCAAGTCAACACCCCACGTTTTAGGTATAGACTCGCTGCATATCGAAGATCAATGCAGCACGAGGTGCCGGCGGGTTAAACGTAGTATGCCGACGGCAGGCTCGAGAAATCCGAGAAAGAATGCCAGGCTCCACTATACGGGGACAATCGAGATTTGCCAGTGATTTGGAGCGGCAGCCATAGTCACAACACCTTCGAGAACTACTTTCAGGCACAGTGGGTCCTAAAGGGCGCGACCTCGGACATGATAGGAGAGTACACGGAAGTCAATACCCCAGGGCGGGGGGTCCTGTGCAAACTTGATTGTCGTTGGGTCGCTCCAGGCACGATGAACAGAGCTCATCGACACCGAGAGTAATGGACAGAGGTCAGTCGGCGTTGCTTCCCCTTCCAGTGTTTATGATACTGGTAGAAGGGATAGGTGCAAGGGCATGGCAGAGACCAGCGCCGCGGACTGTGTTACCAAGGCCCGCAAGCAGCGCCGCATCAGTTACCGCGGTGCTTCTTTCTCGCCCGCTCCTGACAGTGGGAGTGTAGCGCTTTCGGCAAGTTAAGATCGCCGTCGACAGTCCCGAGCGACAGCGTGCCTGTTTGCGGCTATGACGAGGTCTAAACTGACTGGCCCGGCTCAGGCTGGCCACGCACCAGCCGCATAGAGGGTAGATCCTGATGGCGCATGCTGTGCTTATGGTTACGTCCAACACCGTCGACTAGATCTGGAGCGACGCATTGCTTGCGTCCTGGGCCCTGTGCGTTGTTGCCAGTGTACCCCAAAACGAGCGCCGCGAACGACATCTGGTCCCTGGACAGCCATGAAAACCCAAGGACACGTCAACGGCAGAGCCTGACCGAGGACTCGCGCACGAAGGGCGCGTGCGGACGTTGGCAAGAACAGTTTTCAGTCCGGGAAAGCGGGACCGAAGGAACGGGCAATGCGCAATAAAGCCAAGGCAGGAAAGTGTAGCTCCAGTTGGCCCTTGATGTCGAGTAGTATAGCAGCAGAAGTCGGTACCAGACGACTCGGAGGGGCAGAAAGGTCTGGAGGAAGGAGATGAGCTGACTTTTAGCTTCTAGAAGGCTAGCAAGTCCGATGATCCCTTTTCGTCACACGTGAAATCTTGCGGAAATCGATAGACTCATAGCTGACTACCCGATACTGGTATCTGTTATGTTGGACATCATTAATTCAAAGCTACAATCGTGCGATAGGTACACTTTTCTGTGTGTACCGGACTTCACGCGCGCGAGAGCACATTTGTCATTACTGGACCGCACGCGCAATTTCTCTTCATTCTAGAGTCATCTTGTAAGCAGACAGAGGGCTGAATTATGCCTCCCCCGCTCATGAATTTTCTCTCCTGCGTAGGTGCTGCCAAACGAGACGGTGGTCGAGGTCTAGAGATGGGCAGCCGTCAAAATCCAGCCATGTACGATGGACCGTCATCTCATTCAGCAGCGGAACATGGTTCTATCGTGATGCACGACACAGTACCGTACTCGATCCACTACGCTTTGGATCCCCAGGCCATGAATACGCGTTGCATCATTGGAGTGGGCCCTTTCCCTATCTGTAGCTCTTGATCCACGACCGAGAATACGAAGTCCTGCGCGACTCCGGCGTCCTTGAACAACTTCTCCGCCGACTCGCTCGAAAATCCGTTGTCTTCAGAGACGTTGTCGATAATCAAAAGCTTTCCACCGGTCTTGAGACGTGTGGCGAGACGTTGCGCTGCGAGCGTCGGGTTCTTGAAGTGATGGAAGCCGAGACCGACAGCGACGATGTCAAAGTTGAAGAACTCGTCAGAGGCGAAGGCTGCGGGAGCCTCGTCATCGCCTGTAAGGTTGCCGTGGTATCCGCGCATCTCAATGTCTTCCTGCTCGGCGCGTTTCGCGTACTCGCTCAGCATGTTCTCGGAGATGTCGATCCCAACGATGCTGCCGACAAACGGAGCAAGTGCCTGTGGCGTTCGGATATCCGAGTCAGTCCTCCGGGGGAATGAAACTGATGAAGGAACGCACATGCGAAACAACGCCGGTACCGCAAGCATAATCGAGCAGACGCGCTGTCTTATTGGCCGGGAATCCGATAGAGTCCACGCGCGCGCGAAGCTGTTCGGTCAGCATCTGGATGCCAATCGCATGACGCTCATTGTAGGTGTGCGCTTGAGAGCTGTGACCGTCAGCGTAAGTTCTGTAGGTTGCTAGTGAATGACGCACTTGAAGTTATGCGTGTGCATATGGTCGTCGTGCGCTGTATGGGCCATTGATTTTCGAGGAATTGCACGGGCTGGAATTGACGTGGTCGAAAGACGAGAGAAGGTACTTAAACGCCGCATAACGCCGCGACGCGCGGCAGTCGGCACGGCACAATACTACGGAATGTGTTCGGGGCCGAAGTGCGGTTCCGAGATGACAGGTACATTGGTAAAGAGTCAGGATTCACTCCCGCGCGGCGAGAACCCGAATATGACAGAGACGATGGAAAGGACAGTGTAACTCCAACTCGACAATTGGTGGGTACGACAATGACGGTCACATGTGAGAAAGTAACCTCAGACTGGTGCCTCCGTGGGCCTAGTATGATTGGATTCGACGAGAGTCCCAGCCATCTGGGCAGGTTCCCGGGATGATGTATGAGAAGCAGCGTACGGAGGTGGAAGGATATCGCTATTGGCCTGACCTCCCGCATCCACTTGCCGCTGAAGCGAACTTATGACCGTGGCCACAGAGAATCCCGACTGTCTGACAGCGGTCAGAAGTGCAGCTGCATCATCGACGTGCGTAAGGGGAGAGACGCTGCGGCTCTCCGAGTCGACAACATTAGGAGGACTAGGACTGTCCAGCGTCACGTCGAGTTCTGGAAGATGTGGAGCGAGCTCGAGCTTCTCGAGAGGTGCATGTTGGGTCTTTGCTGATGGATTCCTCGTGTCCGAGGGTGGATGCTGGTCCCCTGGCTCTCTGCCGTAAGGTCGCAGAGTCGGTACAGACATTATTCGACGCCTCCTACGATGCCTCACGAACAGGGCTGTCACAGCTCCAGCGAGCAGAACGAAGATGACAATGGGGAGCGACGTGTAGAGTGCGATTCTGTGCGCAGATATTGGCTCAGACGAAATGCGCGGTGTTGGTGTCCCGGAACCACCAGTCCCAGTCGCGTCAGCCAGGGTGGAAGTGATCGAGCTGGCACTTCGAGATGTCGAGGATTCGTCTGGTCCCGTCAACGTAGCGTTGTATATAAAGATCACGGCGCCGTTGTGTTGGCCCAGCGGAGAGAGAGTAAAGTCAATCACGAAGAGGTCGGGCACGGTCTCAGGATGAACCGCGTGGAACAACGTGGTATGGCAGCCGCTGAAGCTGCTGGCTCTCGCGTTCGTGACAGGAATAGGTTGACCTGGTATAACCTGCGCTTGCCAGGTGATGAGTTCCGCCAGGGACGCCGCCGCAGAGCTCGTCCATGCGCCATAGATCGTCAAGATGGTGCCTGCATAAAACGTATTAGCCTTGGCAGATGTCAAGACGCGTCATACCTTGGACTTGGAACTGTAGAGAGGCCGCGCCGTCGTTGACAAGAAGGACGAATGAATCCCCAGGCAAATTACATGATTCGAGAACGTGCAAGGCCGCCGAAGTAGGAAGGGCAACTGATTCGAGGTCACCTCCTCGCCAGCGCAGATCGTTGGCTGGAATGACTTCCACGCCCATGGCGGGGACGGACAGAAGAGAGAGAACGATTGCCGATCCGCTGGCTCATATATCCAGCACGAAGCGCACGGCCGCGGTTGTAATTGAGCGGGCTCGCCTAACGCTCGGAACCGACATGCCCATCAAACCACGGTTGAAGTTCTGGACCGGTCCGCGTCAGCCGTACTGTACTTGGAGGCAACCGGTAACAATGAGCGGGGCGAATTAATATATGTACCCTGCGTCTGCTGTCGTCAAGGTCCTGGTCTTCGATGTGGTTCTCTGCGTCGCGGACCGAATGACTCATCGAGAAGGCGCGAAACCGTTGGAGTTGGGCAGCAGCGTTGGAAGGAAGGAAGGAAGTCTATTCGCCCGGGAGGCGTTGTCTCGTGGACCAGACCATACGAGAGCGTTCGGCACCCGCGCGGCGTTACCGCCGCACGTCCGCACTCCGCCATTAGCTTTGTTTGGTCTTGTGTGGCGGGTGCGATGATCCTGCGCCGACCAAACAATGCCAAACGCAGGTAATGGCGGAGTGCGAACGCGCTCCGTTATCTCCTAAAGGCCTGGTTCCGAGGCAACGGGAGGCGTCATATATGTCGCGTCATACATCCGGAAGCCGCAGTAAAAATAGAGACAGAGATCCGGGATACGCCGCTCACCTCAGGCTGCCTTGCGTCACTGCAAGCCAGCGCGACGTACTTTCACTGACGATGCCAACTCTAGCACAGTTTCTGTATGACGCTCGGAGGATTTTGGACACGGTGACGTTGCGTTCGTATCGTGCCTTCACCGCGGTATGCATACTGTATTTACCTTATATGCAAAAGGAATTACATGAGATCAAGTACTACCTGTAGAGGGTCAACCTTCCCGTTCCTTGGATTGAGGATATATGTATTTGCTTTACCTGGCTTCGACCCCCTGTCTTTGCTTCCGGCACCTGCGTCATGTATCACCAGCAGCCGAGCCCGTATAATATGTGGGAGGGGCCGTAACCGTGACATCGCTCCCTCTTCGAGCCCGCTCATTGACCCGAGTAAAGGAGCGCAAAAGCGCTGCTGCCGAAATACCTGCGTCCTCGACTGCATTTCCGAGCTCCGTTAGACCAGTAACGGACCCTTCAGCTCGTAATACAGCCCCTGATGATGGAGCTTGGCGATCATGGTCGACGGGAATACCCCTCGTCCCGTCTCCCCGCGGAGCTCCAAGTCGTCCATCTGCTGAACTCCTTCCCTCTGCGATGACGCGTATATCGAGGTAATAGCTCGACGTAGGGCTGGAGAGTTCCTTTCTGCGTCTTGAGTATTTGCCGGCGGTCGCGCTTGGATTGTGCTCTCCAGCAGTACAAGCAGCAGCCGAGACCGAGAAGGATTCCTACCACTGCTGCGCTAATAGCCAGCACGAGCGTGGTGTTGATTGGAGAGGGGGTACTCACTGGTGGTGTCGATGTTGAGGAGGGGTTAGGGGCGAGGGTGTGTGAGCGTGTGATGGTGATGGTGATAATTTCCTCGTCGGTTGACACTGCTGTGACCCCCAAACGCATGTCAATGTAAGATAGATAGAGTATAAGGGCTGTACAATACCTCCGCTTGTGGAAGTAGGCGTACTGCAGCATTTTGAGTTAGGTTGCAGAGTGAGTAGGTTAAGAGGTGTTGTAACTGACGATGTGCCGGTGGAAGTGTCCAAACCTCCCGACACTCTATCTGAGCCGTCGATAACTAAGGCTGCGAGAGCCAGCCTTGTGAGTGGAAATGAAATAGCCATAACGTGTGGGAAACGGAGCGATATGGGGCGCTCTACACGGTGGGACACTAGAAGCCTCTTATTATACTGTTGCCACTGCGGAATCGGCACCGTGCCACTGACACCTGCTCAATGCTCAGGGCGGACTGAAGATCGTAAAAGATCCGGCCGACAGATTCGCGCGACTGAAATGATCGATTGTCACTTGAGCGTTTTCTTGACATTCTCAACCCTCACGGCAGGAATGTGAAGGTTCTCTACCGTACAGTACGTCCAGAGAATACACATGCGCACGTAGTACACAACGCAATGTGTCGACAGGGTCACTGCACCGATCAATCCAATCCAGAGTAAACGGGTGGTCCGCGTCTGCTGCCTGCTTCCTCGACATCGTGGTTATGGTCAATGCGACGAAGCGATTGGACTAGCGCAGGAACAGAGAAGCCCGCTCGGCGCGCCTCCGCACCAAGCTGTGCGAGTTCCGCAACGTCAGTCTCGGGAGCGAGAGAGCGTCGATGCGTGCCAACTGAACCGTTGCCGCCTCCAACGCTGTCACCGCCTCCAACACCGGTATTGTCTCCCCATCTCGCCTTGGGATGAGGAGACACGTTCCCGCCGTGACTGCTTCGCGAGGGACGGATAGTGTAGGGATGGAGCGAGTCCCGCCGCTCTTTATCCATAGTTAAGTCCATCTTCAGGCGTGGGCGTATATCGACCTCCTGAGCAGCAGCTTCGAGCGAGGGACTCCTTCCGTAAGGAGAGAGCGTGGGGTCTGTTGGGTGGTTCGTGGTGGGTAGTGTGTTCTGTTCACGAAGGCGTGTCGCTCGTCGCAGTAGCCAGTATCCGGCAATAACGACGCCCAGTGCAGCGAGGCCGACTCCAAATCCCACATAGATCGCGAGGGAGCCGCCACCGGTGACGGACGCGTTGATTGACATAGAGCGAGATGAAGGCAGGATGCGGGAAAAAAAGTGTGTCCGAAACCATAAAGAGGGGAACAAGAGATCGAGATCTGTACAGGTTGTCACGCACGCATCCGTGATCCATAGTATGAAAGAGGAGCACGACAGATCAGCGTGTGCCAAAGGCGATGCATAAATGACAGTAACGACGGTTCTGTCCAGAAAGCAACACAGAAGGCTTGCGAGTGTGAGTTGGTGATGGCATTGAAAATGCAGAGAAGAGCGAGGAAAGAAAGGCGGCAATTGTGGTCGATGCGGATCAAGTTGCGGCGTCGGCCGAAGAGCTCCCGCTGCTTGCCTTCTTCCCAACACGACACACGTACATGGGCCACCCACCGGTGCCAATCTGCCAACTGTCCCACTCAACCACTATCGCGCTTTTGCATCGCATCTGTTCGGCGAATTCAGCGCGCGTGTGCTGCCCGGTTGACACCTCGCCTGCCATTGCTCAAATTGCTCGTGGTGAATCGTTGCGGCGGCTGCCACTGCCGTACTCCGACCCGCAACTGCTATATGCTCCGCCGTCTTTTATACGTTGATGGTATCTCTGTTCTCTGCACCATCACGTCGACGGATTCGGCGTCGTCCAATGCTACTTGCCACCACATCTACATCCGCAAGCGCTTGTACGCACATCACACCTCGACATGCATTACCGCTCGCAGGCGTGTGACTACTGGCGATACACTGTTGCTGACGCTGCAACGCGCGCGCACCTTGCATATGGCGCAGAACTAGACTTCCAGGATGACTTCACATGCAAGTGGCCGTGCGTGGCATCGCCGCCCGGTCGAACACGGTGTCAATCTGAAGTGCGGCCTCGCATACATATCGACATCGTACGGGTCTGGCTTAACGTGCGGCGCTCGCTGCAGCGCACGCGACGCTTCGACTTGTCTCCGCCGCTATAGTGATGCACCATTCTCCGAGTCCTACGCGAGAGCCCTTATATTACAATCTGCTATAATGTAGTACCTACTAGCGCCTACGACACCCATTTGTCGTATGAAGACTGTCGAACTATTCCAGTCGGACCTCCCATCATGTCTCGGCAGGATGAACATATACTGGCGGATGGTCTTCATCGATATCTGCTTCGCAAGCGCGACCCTGCACTAGGCGCAGCGACGTGACCAAGGCGGTTACTGAGAACCCTGCTTGCTCTACCGCTCTTTCGAGGTCCGAGAGCGGGACCGTGTCCTGATGGGCCGTTCTAGTAGGGCCGAGTTCTCCCTGGGGTAGGGGTGGTAGCTCCTTCTCAGTCAGGAAGGATAGCTTCCAGTCGTAAACTCCTGACCGAAACGCCGGGTCTGTACCCGGTGCGAAGACGGCATATGGTCGTATAGCTGGCCTGCGCTTTCGCCGACTCCTGCGCAGCGAGACGACTGCGAAGCCAACTATGAGGGCAACGATGCAGATTATCGGGAGAGTTATGAATATCGCGAGGCGTTGGCCGGCGGTGATGCTCTGCGAGAGCGGTGTATTCGGCATGTTCATCGTTACGCGCGGCGTAGAAGGCCCTGACAAAGGAGTCGTCGGCAGAGATGTTAGTAAAGACGTCGTGGTCGTCGTAGTCGTCGAAGTAGAAGCCGGAGATGAAGACATCGACAGAGGGATGGTCGCGGACTCGGACGCCGAGCCAGTGGCAGTAGTGACGGTCGCGTTGTAAATGAACAGTTGACCCTGCTCCTCCAACGTCACGATAAGTGTGTGGTTACGATTGCCAAGGCCGCCCAATGAGGAGAGAGCAAAATCGCAATTAGCGAGCGATTTCACTGGCGTCCCTGCAGCGCCCGCCGCCGGCGCGTCTCCCTCAGGCTCCGAAGGAGGGTCGAGAGTGATTGATGCCAAGGCACCAAAATGAGCACCGAAGAGCGTCACCCCGGTCCCTACAGGTGTCAATGACTGCAATCTATGTATATGCTACGGTAATTAATGCTCACCGTGAAAAGTTAATGTTACTTGAGAGAACGTTGAGTTAGAGTTGTCCGCCGACAGGACCAACGCATCCGGCCCCGGTCGCGCCTGGCATTCGCCAGTACCTGTCTGGCTTGAAACTTCAATGCGGACCTGGCCGCGAGGAATGAAGCGCTTAGGACCTGCCCATCGCGTGTCGTGCGGGAGGATAACCTCCGTAGACATAATGACCCCCCGGAAAGGACGCCGACGAGGAGGTACATTCCAGAGTGCGTCCAAACCCCAGTCTATATAGGCTGTGCGGTCGATGAGAGCAACAAAACCATCAGCCGATCTGCAGCTGCCTTAACGATGAGGCGTCAATCGTTGGAACCAGTAGGGTCTTGGCGGGAGCAGAAAGATACGCTCGCTGAGAACTGACTGGTGTTCAAGAGCAACACCCTCAAACCGCTACTGGGGCAGTATTGAACCGTGTGCGGCAACATTATATAGAGAAGCGGAGGTATCACTTGAAACAGTTCATGTATCTGTATATACAGCATTGCCCAGGTCAATGCTGCATGTCACGTCTGCGTCCTGTAGACTATATCTGGATGTGCAAAGTACTGTACCCTTTCACGACCCTGGCCGGCGAGCCGCGCTGTGTTGAAATAACACGTTCGGGTGCGCTCAAGCTTGATCTTCCGTGGTCGTTAGCCACAGCGAGAGGACTCGGAGCGGATGAGGCTCTCTATTGGCAAGAAACAGAAACGGACGTCCACTTGCTGCGGCTAACTTGCACACAAAAGGTTCGGGCTCGCACCAACACAGACCCCTTGAAGCGAGCGGCGGGGAAAGAAGCCTATGCGCCATGGATCATATTTTGTAGTCTCGTCGCACATACACACCACCACACCATCGACACCCTTTGCAACCACCCTCAGGTTCGACGATTCTCAGGCTCGACACCACCCTCGCGCTCGACACCACACCACCCTCGCAGCGCTCGACACTCGCTCGGCACTACCTCGCGCACTCGCCGCTTACGCGACGAGCGTAGAAGCAGTGGCCGCATCGTACTTGAAAGTCGGGGGGATCTGCTGCTTGGTCTTGTAGTAGCGTGCGAGACGGTGGATGCGGGACTCGATGAGGATGAGGCGGAACTTGGAGTCCTACGCGAGCACGAGCGTCAGCGAGTGTGCGAGGGACCGAGCGAAGGTAGGACGGAGCGAAGCGCGACGAGGAAGAGAAGAACGGAAGCGGGGAGAAAAGGAGGAAAGAAAGCAGGGGAAAGAAGGGAACGGGAAGGGCGGGGGTAAGAAGGGAAGGCAAAAGGAAGAGAGCGCGCACCTTGTCCTTGCGGTTAACCTCGAGATGCTTACGGACGGCGACGGCCTTCTTGATAAGGTGCCAGAGGTCCTCGGGGATGCTCGGCGCGAGGCCTTGAGGACGAGAAAGGGTCAGTATGTTGGGTGACGACAGCTACGGGGCAGCCCCCTTGTAGGAGCCGCGCCCGTGCTCGGACAGCGACGCTGCAGCGTAAGACCGCGAGCGTGCTCGACGGGACAGGCGTTCCAGCCACAATACACGATACACGCTGAATGACCATCACAGCCGTCCAGCGCTAAGACCTTGCACGCCCATCCCGTCCTCAGACAGCAACGGGGCAGCCGTCAATGTAACAGCCGCGCCCGTGCCCTCCTCGTCACGAGCAACATGAACGAAAAGACGCACCGTGGCTCTTGAGGATACGGAGGATCTTGTTACCAGTCAAGAAGCGGACCTGGGGCACGCCCTGGGAGTCGCGCAGCTGCACGCCGATTTGCGAGGGCGTGAGACCTTTGCGCGCGAGCTTGATGATCATCTCCACTACGTCGTCCGGCGTCGTCTTCAGCCACGCGGGGGGAGCGCGTTTGTATGGGAGCGCAGAGGACGCTGGGGGGCACGGTGTTAGCGACGGCGACGTCCAGGAGTTGGAGAGGACGTACAAATGCCCTTGCCCGGAGCGTGCATGCGACCCATCTTGGCTCTGAGTAAGGTGTTAGATGACGTCGAGCACAACGACGACGACGACGGACAGTTTTTTGTTGTCTTGAGGAAGGCGACGAGGCCGGAAGGTGTGTGTGCGGGAAGGAAAGAGGAGAGAGCGAGCGGCCCTTTCCGTCTCCAACTCTAACTCGGAACTGCACAGTCCACCGGAACCAATCCCTTCCCTATCGGCCCTTCCCGCTCCGTTCCCTCTCTCCCCGTTCCGCTCCTCAAGACACCCATTCTCCTCTCCTCTAAAACCAGCGGCGGTCGGTCGGCGCACCTTTTGTCACTTGGCCCATCATGAAGCTCAACATTGCCAACCCCGCCACCGGCGAGCAGAAGCTCATCGACATTGACGATGAGCGCCGCTTGTACGTGCTTTGCGTTGGTTGGGGTTTGCGGGTTGGGCGCTGACGAGCACGACGTACAGCCGTATCTTTTACGAGAAAAAAATTGCGCAGGAGGTGGACGCGAGCCCGCTCGGCGACGAGTGGTCGGGGTATATCCTGCGCATCACTGGCGGCAACGACAAGCAGGGTGCGCTATCCTCGTCGTCCGCCCACTCGCTCTCTGTCGACCTCGCTCGCTAACGCTCGCTGACGCTCGCAGGCTTCCCGATGAAGCAGGGCGTCCTCCTCCCATACCGCGTCCGTCTCCTCCTCTCCGACGGCCACTCGTGCTACCGCACCCGCCGCGCGGGCGAGCGCAAGCGCAAGTCCGTGCGCGGCTGCATCGTCGGCCCCGACATCGCCGTCCTCTCCCTCGTCGTCGTCAAGCAGGGCGAGGCCCCCATCCCGGGCTTGACCGAGAACGTCCTCCCCAAGCGTCTCGGGCCCAAGCGCGCGACCAAGATTCGCCGCTTCTTTAACTTGACCAAGGAGGACGATGTCAGGCAGTTTGTGGTGCGCCGTGAGGTGAAGAGCGCCAAGAAGGCGGACGCGAAGCCGTACACCAAGGCGTGAGTACCGCGACCGAGTCGTGAGCCGTAGGCGAGCGACGAGGGAGTGTCCATCCACTACGTCCCTCCCCCTTGTTGCCTTGCTCGCCTGCTGCCTTGCTCGCCTGCCTCTGTCTTTTCCACCCCCCGTTCCACCCTCACTCGCTTCACCCTCCCGCTCTCCACTTCACCCATACACTCGCTGACGCTCGTTCACAGACCCAAGATCCAACGCCTCGTCACGCCCGAGCGTCTCCAGCGCCGCCGCCACCTGCGCGCCCTCGAGCGCCGCCGCTTCGAGCGCCAGAAGGAGCAGAAGGCAGAGTACGACACGCTCATCGCTAAGCGCGTCGCAGAGAAGAAGAGCAAGATCGCCGCGGCGAAGGCGAGTCATAAGAAGTGAGTACCCCGAGTCTTGACGAGGGCGTGCACGAAGCGCGTGGTACCGAGCGTTAGCGAGGTCGCAAGGCCCTGAGCATTGGCGAGGTCGCGAGGCCCTGAGCGTTGGCGAGGGAGGGAGGCGGCGTCGAGTCTTGACGAGGTCGTGTGGTGACGTCGAGTCTTGACGAGGCCGCGCGAAGCACGTGGCACTGAGCGTTGCCGAGATGGTTGTACGAGTCCCCCGAGCCCGGCGAGGTCGGTCGTACGCCCGTCTTGCGCGCGGCGCAGCTGAGCCTTTTGTCTGCCCGAGCGCAGCGTGCCTAGTGTCGCATCTCGAGCGCCTCGTCCTCCGTCTTCGTCCCGTTATTCCTCGTACCCTACTGACTCCCTCTTCCTCCTTCCAGGGTTGCCGCATAAGCGCGAGCGTATCCTCCTCGCTCTGGGTCGCGGAAAAGAGAGGTCGTGAGAGTCGTCGCATCGCGTGTATGCTTCTTGTGCTCATGTCGCCTCACCTTTATGCTCTTCTCGAATATTGACGCTCTATGGCTTAAACGTACTCGTGGCGTCTCGTGGTTCTCGCTTGCTACTTACCTTGCACTTCCGTTCTCTGAGTGCTACAGGTTTCGTTTATGTGATGTTCGAGTTTGACGTACTCTTCCTATGAAGGGTGCCGGCCAGAGGTCGCGTCTCGGCTGCAGCGTCCTTTTCTCTCTTCTTCAGCGCTCTGTGGCCAAAACGCATGAGTACTCCTCCAGTGTGGCGCTCGATCCCTCTGAGAGTCT